>APFE030606097.1:60700-86451 GCA_000404065.3 Pinus taeda
GAAGCACAACACATAATCTGAAAGGCCACGTTTCATCCAATTTTCATACTGGACCCATTAATATCATTGAAGCACATAATCAATCAATCTTCTGAATCACCCAAACACCAGTTCAATACATATACAAGGATAATATATGTGTTAGCACCCAGATCTAGTCCATTAGATCACATAAATATGAGTCATTATGATCCTGATCCAATATTAGTTCTCATCCATCAATACTAAAGCTAAACACAATCAACCAAACAGGATATGTAGAATATTGGCACCTTCAAACTGTCATCAAAACCCATCAACAACCAGAGCCACCTGTGACTTCAAATATCATAGCTCAAATTGTATGCACTACTACAATGAACCAAACCTGCATACATACACGCTTACACCAAAGCCAACCTACGTACAGATCTATAAATATTCAAAAATGACTTGCAGCGGTTTCAAACTTAAGTTATACCCAGATCAGATCATTACAAGCGTCAGTATATAGATCTAGAATAAGAATAATCAAATATATAGAGACAGTTCATTTCAAACCATTTGATCCCGATCTATCCTTAGATCTTGTTCTCCATCAACCGGTGAGGTCTCTCTTTAGCTTAGATCCAGATCTGCACCATAACCCAATCACAGTATTCCAGATCTAGCACTTTATCAGATATTCAATAATTCAGATGATGCTTTGCCAAATGATCTCCTTCCTCTTTTATAGTCTTAGGCCTTTCACAATACCACGGTCCAAAACCATATTAACGCAATACCATGGACCCAATACTTGGGATCAACACTTTTGGATGCAATACCACGGACCAAAACCATAGGATCAAAAAACTATCGGACCAATACCGTGAACCAACCATGAAAGTGCGTGAACTTTTCTCCACATGAAATAAACTTTTTCTCCACATAAAAGTGCGTGAAATTTTCTCCACATGAAATAAACTTTTTCTCCACATAAAAGTGCATTAACTTTTTTCTACATGAAATAAACTTTTCTCCGCATAAAACTGCGTGAACTTTTCTCCACATGAAATAAACTTTTTCTCCACATAAAAGTGCGTGAAATTTTTTCTACATGAAATAAACTTTTCTCTGCATAAAAGTGCGTGAACTTTTCTCCACATGAAATAAACTTTTCTCTGCATAAAAGTGCGTGAACGTTTCTCCACATGAAATAAACTTTTCTCTGCATAAAAGTGTGTGAACTTTTCTGCACTATAATTTATCATCTGAGATGAGTGGGTTGCCATCAAGTACAACATATGTATCATAATGCCAACACTACCTAGGTATCAAACTTGGTCCTGGTAATGAAAACGTTTGGGGAAATCCACTTGTGTGTTGATTTCTGCAACTTGAACTGTGACTTGGAAAAAGAAAACTACCCTATGCCGTCTATAGTGTTGGTGTCCCAAATTTCTATATTTTTACCCTATTCACATAAACCTTAACCTCTATTTTATCTCTATTTAACCCTCTCATTCTTGCACTAGTCCAACATAATCATCTATTCCTACATATACTTCATATTTCATAATTAAGATTTATTAAGTGCTTTATTAATTACTTTACATAGATTTTATACCTTTTAGTATCTCTTGTAACTTATGTTTAACTTTCATAAAAGTAATTGAAGAACTAAGTGTTAATCATTATTTAGTGTGATCAGTGTAGGCAGATTCATGCACCACCAACAATGTTGCTCCATGATCTCCATGATAGTTGAGTCCTTCCACGTGAGAGTTTTGATCCATGACTCGTAGTTCGGTTGTGGAATATTCGAGGATGGACATTGGTAACGTATAGTCAGGGATACTTGCCAAGAATATGGTCTACGACCAACAAAGTTTGTGCTTTATTATAACTATCAGCCGGTTTTGCAATGTTGTTTGTTAGTCCGTTCAACCAAAAGGCTTGAATAGGAAATGACTGTAATTAGCAGAATATGGCTAAGGCCAAGAGACTGTATATAATATAGACCGTATATAGAGCCAAGCTAGTGATCTATGAGTTGTAATTCGATTTACTTTGTAATTTTGTATCGCCCTCGGTTCTGGGTTGTGTTAGGCCGCTAATTTGTCATTATTATTATCACTTTTTGACGCCCATTTCACCCATTTCTACCATTCTTTATCATGCCATTTATCATAATTTATCATATAATTCCATTTTATAATTATTTATGCTCTTATGGATAAATACTATTTTTCTCCATTATTTTTAATAAATTGATGATTATTATGCATGATTTTACTAATTATGGTTTACTAATAGATTTGTTGTAACATCACTCATGATTTTATCCTCCAAGATCTTTTCCAGATTGCAAATTTGATCTCCAACTCACAATTAAATATTCCAACTTAGAAATTCGCTGGAATAAGAAGTGACGGTTTTTCATTGGATGTTTCGGACAAACGAAGGAGAATCTGGAAAATCCGAAACATGGGTTTTGTCCAAAATAGACTGAATTAGTTTTGTAATGAACAATTTTCTAAAATTTCGTCTGTATTAAGAGCAATGGAAGGTTCTTCAAAGGCAATTTTCTTAGATTTGTTATTGCGGCTGTTTTCCAAATTCTTCCAGTTGCAATACCAAATTCGACTTGTTCCTACTGAATGTTGATGGAAAGATCTTTCAGATATGATCTTGCTAATCAATTTGTTTTGTAAAATCCAAATTTGTAATGGAAATCATTTTGTAATTAGATTTGTTGTAACTTCCCTTTGCTCTCTGTGTATTTAAATGAAAACAGAGATCAAAGAGAGGAGGATAATATGGGGAGAATTGGAGAATAGGAGAGAATAGAGAAGAGGAAACTTCTCACCTTTTTTTTTTTAATTTACAGAAGCGTGATTTTGAAGAACGAGATCTTATTGTAATGATAAGTGACTTTAATTATTAATATATAACTTGCGTTGCTGTTCATTCGAATATTCTGAAGTAGCTAAGCAGTATTCGCTGGTGGCTTGGGCTCGGTCTCTGGTGGATCTTACTGCTATTCCTTGTTTTATACTTTTCCATTTCCTATAAGTTTATTCTACTTTACAAATTTGCAGTTGATTTACTTTCATTAATTCAGATTTATGGTATTCATTTCATTATTGTGCAATTCTAATTGATTTCATTTATTTATGTCGTGCATTGATTTAATTGTAGAATCATTGCTTGTTAATTGAAAGCCAGAGTGTTATTTATTAGATCAGGTGATTTATTTCTATGTAGTAGTTTAGATTCAGCTGAAAGAGCTCTGTTATTACTACAGTGCACTCGGTTGATGTAATTGCAATTAGAATCTCTTGATTAAGATTGAGTTTGGTTTTGATTAAGATTTAGTTTTGATGCTTGAATAGGTTAATTTCCTTGAAGTTATAAGCTTGAGATTTATGGTTTGATCTGTTTACTCTTGTATTGAATTTAATAAATTATCTTAAAGCATTACTCTCTATAGATATAATGATTTCCATCACTTGCACATATCATGTACACTCTTGAAACAAAAAGACTTACCCAGGTTGATAATTAATGTGAGGCAATCAGGAGTTCTAAAAGACACCTTATATGCACCCAAAATTTTGGCACCGTTGTCGTGGAGAGTTGCTATTTCACAGAAGTGATGTATGTTTGATATTTGTTGCTAGGAAAGAATTGGGTTTTAAAAAGGGAAGGTAAGAACTTGCATACGAGTAAGTAAAGTGCTTGCTCCCTCGCTCGCTTTTCAGCGCAATTGCGTAGGAATTGAAGTAGAAATAAAATTTTGATGTTTGTTTTCTACGAAAGAATTGGGTATTAAAAACGAAAGGCAAGAACCTGCATATGAGTAAGTAAAATGCTTGCTCCTGTGCTCGCTTTTCAGCAAAATTGCGTATGAATTATAGTAGAAATAAATGTTTGAATTTCTGTGTGAATGACTAAGAATAAAAGGTAGAAATTTTGAAAAACAAATCTCTTGATTTCACTTAAGTGGTGATGTAAGCACCACCCATTTCACTAACCAATTGATAGGAACATTTGGAGGAGGAGCCTTAAAGAAACACATGAAGAACATCTTCTATTATGGTAAGAAATGGCTCAGATTTCTACTTTTGAATTCCCTATCAAAGATCTAGGAGTAGTGACAATAATGCACATAATTCCCCCATCTTCTCTACCAAATTTTTATGGTTTGGCAAACAAAGACCCAGATACATTTTTATTTGAGTTTGAAGTACTTTGTAGAGGATACGATAATTGTAATAATGATCAAAGGTTGAAAGTGTTTCCTCTTACTCTAAAAGGAGCAGCTCTCCGATGGTTCATGAGCTTTGGTGGGAACTGGATCCAAACATGCGAGGACATGAAGAACGTATTCTTGAAGAAGTACCAAGACTATTGCAAGGTTGGTGAAGATATTTTCAATATGATACAAGAGGAAGATGAAAGCTTAGAGCACAATGTAGAGCAATTTCATTACAACCTTCAAAAATCAAAGCATAAGCATTTGAAAAAGAGATCCTAAAAACACTCATTCTTAAGAATCAAAGATGAATTTTTAAAATTCTTAAATCTAATTGGAAAATGTGATGTTTTTCAGTTGTCATATGATGATATTTGTGAATTATGCATAAGGTATTCAAGAGGAGTTTTTAAGGCTGGTAAGAATTGTAGAGAAGTTTCTTCCCTTTTTTCCAAATCTACTACAAGAGCAAGAGATATAGGAGTTGAAATCAATGATTTATTTGAGCATTTTAAAATTGATTTTATTAGCTCTCTAAATTCACAATTGGTTGTTTTGTAGGTTTAGAACAATCAAGAAAATGAAAAAGTGTTTTTCGCTCATTGCCAAAAGGAGCATCCCATAGATAGTTGTTCTTCCTTATCTAGGATAGAAGCATCATATCAAAGAGATGGGGAAGTTGCAATAAGGTCAAAACCATAGGAATCGTGGCCTACATGTATGGTTCGAAACACTTCCTCTCCATTTTCTTACTTGCATAATCCATTATGGAATACTCATGTGTTACGGTAGCCATGTCAATCTCAATATAACCCCCACCGATCTTGTCTACAAGTTTGGCATGGTTCATCTTATGATTGCATGATTACTCTTCCTCATCTTGTAGCACAAACACATCATCCATATTCTTCACCAACCCTTCTACAACAACTTTCTTGCACAACAAAATCATCCACACAACCCAATCAACCACATCATCAAAATGCTCCATGCCCTACACAATTTCCTGCTCAACTCATTCCACACCCTCATCATAATAAACCATTACAACATGCTTACAGTGTTGAACTGCAAAATTTACCTACCTTTTCCACCCATTCTATCTCACATGCACCATTGCAGAAAACTTATATTGAGATTGGGAATGTTTCAAATCCAAAAATTGTAGAAGTTATGAAAGAAAATGAGGTTTCTTCTAGCCTACATCAACAAGCTGTTCTAAAAACTCAAGAACTTCATGATATGATGGCTATGGGAAATCAAGAAAGTAAGGAATATATTGAAGGTTGGTTTCAATCCATCATTTGTTTGCAGCGTCATTCCATACTTCAACATTTTTTTGCATCATCTTTTCAAAGGAAGTTGGCTTCTCATACCCTACTATTTATTAACATGCATTTTTCAAATTTGGGTATGTACATACTGGAGGCTTAATTTCGAAAATGGCTCCACTGGAAGTACTCTTATACGTAAGCATATTCAATTTTCAAATAAGAGTAAGTTAGTGTAGAAGATAAATAAATAAAGACATAAATAAATCCATTTTTATTATTATGTAAAAATAGTTGTTTTTGTTGCAATACGCTGTGGAAATCAACATCGGTGATAAATATTTTAATTTATTTGTGTGTGTAGATGTATTATATTGAAAATAATAGTTCTAAAAACACTCATATTCATTTTTATCACCAATATGGGAAAATTGCTTGAATATCATATTTTTTTGGTTTTTGGGCTTGAAGAAATTTTTAAAAACACAGTTGGGATAGTCATGTTGTGAGGGACCAAAAGGGAATATTTTTAAAATATTTTTCTATCCTAAGTAGCCCTTGATGTCTACTTTCTAACCCAATTTTAATCACTCCATTTGGATTTGAAACGAAAAAGTTATAACCAAAACATTGATAGGGTGTCTAGTAGGCAGCTCAGGAACAGAGTTGAGACAGTCAGTTTTTGGATGCCTAAATGACAATATTTTAAAAAAAAAATCTATGGCATATTCCTATATTAATTTAGCTTACAAAGCAATTTGAATCACTTGATTTTGATATCGTATGAGAAAGTTATGACCCAAATACTGACTATCTATCCTAAATCAACACTCTTGAAACTCTGTTTTTCTAGCTGTTCATTAAAGTATTTGATCTATCAATTATTCTTGTCTTCAAAACCAGTTTCTATTGGAGATAAATAAATGAATCTACTTTCATTTCCAATTTTAATTAGCTAAATCCTTCATCAAATGAAAAAGGTATGTTTAAAATATCCTTTGTTGATCTAAGATGGAAAATCGAAAATGACTATGTTATGCAAGTCGTTCTAAGTAAAATTGACATATCATATCATGGAATTTTTAAAACCTATTTCTATTGGAGATATCCTTTTGAATTCAATTTCATTTGGCTTTGGAATCACTCAAATCAGATGAAAAACAAATAAGTTATGATTAAAACATTACAGGTTAGCATGGTTGGTCACTACTCTCCCACAGGTAATAAATTAATTTTACTTTGTTATTTTCTTTGTGGATTTGTTTTACAGAGTAACTACTTGTTATTTTTTTTTGCATTATTTTTGGATTAGGGGAACCTGATAACCTCTCTTTCTTCATGATTTAATATTTTATTGCAGGTAGACACTCGTTTTTTTGCAGGTCCTAGGAGAATAAAGAAGGTTAATTTATAAACGAGCGATTCTTGAAAGAAATTTTAAACAAGGGAATTTCATCCAATTAATTATTTAATGGATTCATAACAGAAAAAATGAGAATTGATTTCCATTTGAAGATTCATATCACTACTAGCAAACCATTTTTTCAAGAGAACATTTTTTTTTTTTTTTTACCATTGACAAATTGATATTCCCTTAGGAAATAACATCATAGTTGTTGTAACTTAAGTAATTTATTTATTTACTATTTTTAAATAAACTGTTGTTTCTTTTCTAATTTCTCTTATGTTTTTGTGTTTCAGATGTTGCTTCCTTCAAAGTTGTAGTTTCTGCTCCGTTGGCGATGAAACATCACTTTTCTCTGTTTGTCTGCAGTTCCAACTTTGGAACAACACTTTGTGTTTTTGTTGTTCCAACTTTGGAACAATACTTTTCTGCATCTTTAATGTTCCAACTTTGGAACAACGTTTTTTTGTGTTTTTGCTGGAACAACACTTTTCTGCGTTTTTCTGTTCCAACTTTGGAACATCACCTTTCTGCATTTTTTTTGTTCCAACTTTGGAACAAAACTTTCTGCATTTTTGTTGTTTCAACTTTGGAACAACACTTTTCTGCGTCTTTTCTGTTGCAACTCTGGAACAACACTTTTTTGCGTCTTTGCTATTCCAACTTTGGAACAACATTTTTTTGCGTTTTTTTTGTTCCAGTACTTTTCTACTTTTTTTTTGTTCCAACTTTAGAATAGCACTTTTCTGTCTTTTTGCTGTTCCAACTTTGAAACAACATTTTTTTGCGTCTTTGCTATTCCAACTTTAGAACAACACTTCTTGCGTTTTTGGGTGTTCCAACTTCGGAACAACACTTTTTGTTTTTGTTGTTCCCACTTTGAAATAACACTTTTTCATTTTTGTTATTCCCACTTCTGAACAACATTTTTCCATTTTTGTTGTTCCCACTTCGGAACAACACTTTTTCGTTTTTGTTGTTCCCACTTCAGAACAACACTTTTTGTTTTTGTTGTTCCCACTTTGGAACAACACTTTTTCATTTTTGTTGTTCCCACTTCAGAACAACACTTTTTGTTTTTACTGTTCCCACTTTGGAACAACACTTTTTCATTTTTGTTGTTCCCACTTTGGAATAACACTTTTTCATTTTTGCTATTCCCACTTCAAAACAATACTTTTTGTTTCATTGTTTCCACTTTGGAACAACACTTTTTGTTTTTGTTGTTCCCACTTCAGAACATCAATTTTTTCGTTTTTGCTATTCCCACTTTGGAACAACACTTTTTGTTTTTGTTGTTCCCACTTCGGAACAACACTTTTTTGTTTTTGTTGTTCCCACTTCGGAATAGCACTTTTTTGTTTTTGATGTTTCCACTTCGGAACAACACTTTTTCATTTTTGTTGTTCTCACTTTGGAAAAACAATTTTCCGTGTTTGTTGTTCCAACTTTGGAACAACACTTTTTGTTGTTTGTTGTTCAAACAACACCTTTTTCTCTTAGTGTGTTTTGTTGTTCCCACTTTTGAACAGTTGTTGTTCCATCTTTGAAACAACATTTTTGCTTCTTGAAGTTGTGTGTTTTCTAAACAACACCCTTTTCCTTGCATTATTTTGCTGTTGAACAACACCTCCTTCCTCTTGCAGGATTATTCATAGCTCATCTCAACCCCATTTTTTTGATTTCCTTTCATGGCATGAAGTACAATTCAATCAATTGAACAACACTTTGGTTGTTCAATCAATTGAACAAAACTTTTGAGTGTTTTATTTTTGTTGTTCAAATGATTGAACGATTGTTATTCAATCAATTGAATAACACTTTTGTGTGTTTTATTTTTGTTGTTCAAAGGATTGAACGATTGTTCAATCGATTGAACAACTTTTTTTGTGTTTTTGTATGAATAACTGCAATTTCTCTTTATTGTTTCATCACCAGTAATTTTGTCATTTTTCTTTCTCTTTTATGTTTTGAATAAAAAACCATGTGGTTGGATTTGTGTCTAAGATAAAGAAAAATAGTAATATTAATACCATTATGACTTATAAACCTTTTGATGGTCATCTATATTCCGAAGCTAATATGGTGCACCTATATAATGACTGGTTGAATATCTTCTCTTTGGATACATCATAAAATGATTTATTATTCTAATACCATGCTAGTTTATCTTTTACACTTTCAAAAGGATAAATCCCTTTGATATGATGATATGGGGGAAAAACATAACTTTCATTGACATTTGTTTTTAATTCTTATGCCATCCCTAACTCTTAAGGAGTAAATGAGCCTCCTTCTCTTTACAATAAAAGCATTAAAATATAAAAATATGAAAATGTAACAAGCATTGTCTTAAAGAGGATAGGGGGTCTTATCACGAGCGAGCCTACCATGATCATAAGGGTGTAATAGGTGACATTCCATTATGGCTACTACACTAAGGTAATGAATTTCTTAATGATTAAAACCGTCAAAAGGACAAGGGATCTCATCACGAGCTAGCCTGATCACTTTTTTTATATCCTAGTAAATGGCACTATGATTATCTGGTTACCATGCCATCATAGTGGTCTCTTTATAGAAATAAAAAACAGAAAACCATCTAAATACTAAATGGAGGACTCTGGCTCATTTTTGGGGTTAAAAAGTAACCCTGTCAAGGCTATGAATGCGTGCTGGAAGCAATGGCTCTGTTTGTGGTATTGAAGTACTATGTTACACTACCAAATACTCTCTATCCTATTACCCCCTACGGATTCATTTCTAAAGGAGAATTTACCATTGCAACATCGTTTCTAATTCAATTAGCCAACATGCATGGTAAACTATATATTTATATGCATTATATCATTATGGTCCAATCACTCTACCACCAGTCATTAACATTTATCGTCGGTCATGCTTTCGTCATATTTTTCCACCTAAGTTAAATATCTATTTACTTAATGATCTAAATCCTTGTTTTATTTTACGGGCATTTCACATCTTTTGACCTGTACTGCTCTGATTGCTTTTGCTATATTTACACTGCTTTGATTGATTTTCCTACTGCATTTATGAATCCTCAATGTCCTTTCACTTTTTCCTATGCTTTATGGTCATGGATGCCCTTTTCATATTTGAGGGGGGACGATATGCATTATGGAATAACATGTGTAACTCCACCATAACTTGTTGATTTAACAAAATGTTATTATTGCATCTCTACAAAGGTTTTTTCTGATTGAAATTTTTTCATGTGGCTTACCTATTGCTATTCAAAACTAAAACTAGGAATTCAAGAAAATTGCATACAGATTAGTGAATTGTTTAGAGGAAAATAGCAAGTATGGGTGGCAACTCTATTTGCAACAATTCCACACTATTGCAACTAACAGAAGAGGCTCGAGCAACTTGCAGACATGATGTGATTGCATGGCTTCCACCTTTTGCATCACTTTCAGAATCATCTCAGCCTACATCAACTTCAACACATACCAGTCCATACATGTCAGTCCACATTTTTCCGAAGGTAAAACTTGAGGTAAAATAGCATAAGTTTCTGATTTATTAAAAGTTTAGGATAATTTTTGAAAATCCATTGAGAATTATTTATCATCATTCATTCCACATCTTTACCACTTCCCATTTTTTAGAGACATATAAGCTTTCAGTTTGGAGGAGTGTTACTTTCATTCATTTCTTTATTATGACCATGGCATCATCCATCGATCTCCTTATTCATTCTCAAAACCTCTCTTGTTCCATGTTGTTTTACACCAAGCATAGATTTCAACCACAATTGTAGCAACCACCTAAATTTGTTTTCGAGGATTGCATGAAGACGTCCTAATTCTCTAGTTTGGGGGAGGAATTGTTACACATAATGGATTTTTTCTACTTTCTTTCTCATTTAAAGCATACAATTTCATTTTTATACAGTGCAGAAATTGATTTGTGCATACCTCTAAAACTATGAGCTAAATTCATGTGATTTTTGGATAGCAAAGAGGTATTATTAAAATACACAAACCCAGAAAATTTCAAGTTAAATTAGTTTGTAAAATTTCAGAAATACTGCACTGTCACCTACGACCATTTTTCTCATATCTCATGATCCGTGCATCAAAACAATCTGATTTTTGTATTACAGAAGCATTAATATAGTCAAAATATTCTTGCCAAATTTCAGCGAAATCTAGTTTGTAGTTTTTTAGAAAATGGTTAATGAAGTTTGTCATTACTTATATCATATTTTGTTGAAACTTCATATACATATGGTTGAAAGTCAATGTGAAAATTGTTATGCCTTCATCAACATTGCTAAAATTGAATATTCATTATTTGAGGAAGAACTCATTTGTTCCATCACTTTCATGACTTGGGATGAACATTTCTTATAGCTTGGTTAATATAGATGCTTTGGGGTTGCATGAGGACATGCAACATATTTAGTTTGGGGGTATGTTGAGCCACTAATTTGTCATTATTATTATCACTTTTTCACACCTATTTCACCTATTTCTACCATTCTTTATCATGCCATTTATCATAATTTATCATATAATTCCATTTTATAATTATTTATGCTCTTATGGAGAAATACCATTTTTCTCTTTTATTTTTAATAAATTGATGATTATTATGCATGATTTTACCAATGATGGTTTACTAATGGATTTTTTGTAACATCACTCATGATTTTAGCCTCCAAGACCTTTTCTAGATTGCAAATTTGATCTCCAGCTCACAATTAAATATTCCAACTCAGAAATTTGTTGGAATAAGAATTGATGGTTTTGCATTGGACGTTTCAAACAAATGAAGGAGAATCTGAAAAATCCGAAACATGGGTTTTTTCCAGAATGGACTGAATTAGTTTTATTAAAATAATTTTTCCAAAATTCGGTCTGTATTAAGAGAAACAGAAGGTTCTTCAAAGATGATTTTCTCAGGTTTGTTGTTGAGACCATTTTCCAAATTCTTCCAGTTGCAATACCAAATTCAACTTGTTCCTGCTGAATGTTGATGGAAAGATCTTTCAGATATGATCTTGCTAATCAATTTGTTTTGTAAAATCCAAATTTGTAATGGAAATCATTTTGTAATCAGATTTTTTGTAACTTCTCTTTTCTTTCTCTATATTTAAATGAAAATAGAGATCAAAGAGAGGAGGATAATATGGGGAGAACTGGATAATAGGAGAGAATAAAGAGGACGAAACTTCTTGCCTTTTTACTTCAATTGTAATTTTAATTTATGGAAGCATGATTATGAAGAACGAGATCGTATTGTAATGACAAGTGACTTTGATGATTAATATATAACTTGCGTTGTTGTTCATTCGCATATTATGAAGTAGCTAAGTAGTATTCACTGGTGGCTTGGGCCTAGTCTCTGGTGGATCTTACTGCTGTTCCTTGTTTTATACTTTTCTGTTTCCTACAAGTTTATTCTGTTTTACAACTTTGCAGTTGATTTACTTTCGTTAATTCAAATTTTTTGTATTCATTTCATTAATGCGCAATTCTAATTGATTTCATTTATTTATGTTATGCATTGATTTAATTGTAGAATCATTTCTTGTTAATTGAAAACTAGAGTTTTATTGATTAGATCAGGTGCTTTATTTATATGCAGTGGTTTAGATTCAACTAAAAGAGATCTGTTATTGCTACGGTGCACTTGGTTGATGTAATTGCAATTAGAATCTCTTGATTAAGATTGAGTTTGGTTTTGATTAAGATTTAGTTTTGATACTTGAATAGGTTAATTTCCTTGAAGTTATAAGCTTGAGATTTATGGTTTGATCTGTCTACTCCTGTATTGAATTTAATAAATTATCTTAAAGCATTACTCTCTATAGATATAACGATTTCCATCACTTGCACATATTGTTTACACTCTTGAAACAAAAAGACTTACCCAGGTTGATAATTAATGTGAGGCAATTAGGAGTTCTAAAAGACACCTTATATGCACCCAACATGCTAGACTCGCATTATCATGTATATTTGTTGATCAAGCTAATACAAGGAACGCACCATGTTTTCTTCACGATGTGTTTAGTTTTTATTTCATGTGTGATTAAGTGCTGAACCATTTCATTTCCTAAACGGGAAACTAGCTGGTTGGCTAGGGCCCAACCAACCGAACTCATTTACCCTTGTGTTTTCACCATTTAAAAAGTCTTTGTGAACATTTATTCATTTGCAGTTGTGTGGTTTGGATTGCTCTTATGTTTATTTCAGAAGTTCTGAGTTAAATTCATTTCATAGTCAAGCGTGAACGGATCCGTAGTTTGGAATTTTAATTAAGTTTATTTTTTTCTTGCATTTCCTGCAAATGCTTTCTTGCAATTTCCTTCCTGCAATCCTACAATTTTTGTCTTAGTTTTCTTCCACTTGGGTCGTGCAAGAAGATTCTTCCGGTACCAGTGCATGTAGTTTCCCGCACTCTCGTTCATTCATTTACTTTACAACAAATGTTACGTTCCTTTTCCTGTTAATAATTTCATTTATTCCTACAAGCAAATGTATTGTTAATTCAAGTAATCATTCTCAATGTTAAGAGTTATACTTCTGAAGAATCTACGAATGTTTACATGAATTAAGGAAGGACATTATTACAGACACCATACTTTATACTTACAGTTTATAACTTAAGAAAAAGGAACATAATTGTTATAAGTGAATTTCCGAAAGTTATTTGATGCGTGGAAATTACCTTGACTGCTGCTTTATTATTTCAAATTGTTTTTTCTTTATGAAGTTTACTTTCATTGCAAAGTCCAGTTAATTAAATCAATCTTTTTCACATGTAATTTATCTCAGTATCTAGCTTGCAATTGCAATTATTTTCAACACGTCTTTTAATTCTTTCGAAAGTAAGTTGGAAACTTTGGTGAAGGAAAATCTGACTTAGTGCAAGGGTTGGTCTCTTGTCACAGGAACAAAGTGCTCTAAGCCTTGAGGCTTAGAACACTTCCATAAAGAATGTAAAATATATTTTTTTCACATAAGTAATGTACCTACACTAGTGCAAGCAGATTGCAATAGTACAAGAACAGGGTTCTTGGTGTAGAAGGAAGATCAATTGGGAAACAGATCTTTGCAAGGGCCCACTTGTTAAACTGTTAGCCATCTATATTGAAGATAAACATAGTATTTCATTTCAGCATTTAAGATTTCTTATAGTTGTGTGAAAGTTCCTTTACATGATTTCCTTGCAAATTATTCTTTTACATTCCAGCACTAGAATTGTTTTGGTGTTGATTGTCTTTAAGATTGTTTTCTGTATAATTCTGCAACATTTCATTTGAGAAGTAGGATTAGGAATAGGAAAATTTCATACCACTTCTGTCATTTCTTATGCTTCGTCTCTAAGTTTACGAAACCCTTGGGTTGACAATTAAGTGTTGAGGAGTTTTCTTAAGTACAATTCCTGCACCCAACATTTTGGCACCATTGTCAAGGAGACGATTTGAATTCGTAAGAATTTTCTGCTTTTTGCAATAGGGGTAAGTCTACTATTATTTTTTCTGTAGTGTGCTTCTATTTGCTTGAAGGAATTTACAGGTGTCCAATTATTTTTAAGTTGCAACATCTTTATTGGATTTTTTTTTTCATTTTTTGAAATGAATGCCTAAAGAGGTAGGGGTCTGAAGCCCATTAGGGGCCAAAGAAATATTGATAAATCCGAAACCAAATCTCATATTGGGCCTTATTTTGCAGGCAAAAAGTCCTAGCAAACCTAGACTCATCACGCAGGAACAACCCACTTGGGCTCTGGCAGCAGTGGTCCAGGTGTGACATAACCCACAAAGGGGAAGAAAGGGACTATTAGAACCCATAGTCAGCCTTCTCAGCTTGTTGACAGCGGTTTGAGTGGAAGAACAACAATGGAATATCAGGAAGACCATGCAAAAGGAATTGGTGAAAATCAGGTAAATGAGGAACAAACCACTTTTGGATTCCCAATTGTGGATTCGGGTACACAAGTACAAATGAAAAATATTTCACCATCAACTCTTCCTCATTTCTACGGTAAGGTACATAAAGATCCAGACTCTTTCCTATTTGAGTTTGATATTTTGTGTAGAAGTTATGATTATTCATTTGATGCCCAGAAGTTAAAGCTGTTTCCTACAACTCTCAAGGACACAACACTCTGTTGGTTCATGGGACTAGGAGGAAACACTATATCTTCTTGGGAACAAATGAAGAGAGTGTTCTTGTCAAAATATCATGAATATTGTAAGACCAGAGATATTCAAGATGAAATATTTACTATTGTGCAAAATTATGATGAGACTCTAGAGGACTACTTGGAGAGATTCATGTACATCCTCCAAAGGTCAAAGCACAAATTTGATCTAAGAACCATTAGAACCTTGTTCTTACGGGGGCTTACTGATGATGCTAGGAATAATCTAAAGCTATTAGGACAAGAGGATATCACTCAAAACTCTTTTGATCAAATCTGTGACTTGTGGAGCAAATTCTCGAGGACCAATATAGATTCAGTAAAGGAATTCATAATATAAATAAGAAAATTGAATCTACCGATGATATGATTATTGGATTAGAAACAAAATGGACAATATGAAAATTGAAATAGTGAATATTGTTACTAAACAAATAGACTCTTTGAAGTTTCAACAAAAACTTGTAGAGGGACAAGATTCATTGTATATTTTTTGTCCAAAATGTAGAGAAATCATCTTTTAAGAGAATGTCCTCTCGATATTAAAGAAACTAATAAATATGCAATTTGTATAGAGAACCATGCAACTGAAAAATTTCCCTCCATACCTAGGCTGAAAGTTGTACTTGAAGGAGGACAACCTGAATCCGAATCACTGCATATTATGGGAGCACGAACAAACTGGCCTCAGGTATGTGTAGTTATGGCTCCTGAACCTCCACTGTATTTTTTTGGCTATAATGCACATTCATATTCCTATCCTAACAATAGTCACTCTCAACATTGGCAGCATAGGAACCAATATCATTATGGAAAATTCTCTTAATATTGGCAACAAGGATGGAGAGGGCCAAACCATTCATATCAGTCATACCATTCCTATCCTACGCCTATGCAATCATATTCTCCTACATATGCACCTTACCCAATGCCACAACCATCATTACCTCAGCTAAGTCATCCAATTCCACCATTGCCTTTACCTCCATCATTTTGACCTTCTCAGCTACCTGCCCAACCTTTACCCAACCCCAATAACAAAGTGATATAGATGATCCATTCTATGAACCCACTTTCCTCATCCAGATACCATTCCATGCCAATTGGAGTCAATGACCTCTAGTTGAGATCGGGGAAGATAGTAACCTCAGAAAATCAAAAGCAGCCTATGGTGATTATCAACGAGAAAGGTGAGGAGGAAAATCCCGACCATTCTGAAAAAGATGACACCATCCAACCTATCATGTACCTTCTGAGGCTTTTCCATCTTCTTCCAACCGACCTCCCTATCCAGAAAGGTTAGTTGTGGAGAAGAAAGACCCCATTCTTGAGTCTAGCCTAGCTTCTGAGCTTAGGAACCTTTTTATAAAGGTACCTTTGCTCCAAGCTATTAAAAAGATCCCCATTTGCACAAAAATCATTAGGGAACTTTGACTCAATAAGCCAGGAAGGATAAGATTACCTCAAACCATTCAATTTGTTGGTAGAGTAGCATAGTTAATGATAGGGTGTATGCACATGTAGAAATATACCAACCTCGGAAACCTTGTTGTCTCTGTTCAGATAGGTGATGTCCTTGTCTCCAATGTACTTATGGACCTAGGGGCATCCATTAATGTTATGACCAAGAAAACCATGGATCAACTTGGATTGGTCCATATTTGTCCTACTCCCACTGTGCTTGAACTAGCAGACAGATCTAAAATCAAGCCAAAATGGGTGTTGGATAATGTGGTCGTTTCTCTAGACTCTTGGGAATATCCCACAGACTTCATTTTACTTCAGCCAAAGAACCCTGTGGGAGGACATCCCTTGATCTTGGGAGGACCATGGCTTACTACGGCCGATGCTTATATCGGATGACGTTCCGGTGACATGTATATTTCCCATGGAGATTCTAGGAAGAAGGTCATCTTGTACCCACCCACTAGATCTATTCAGGAGCTCCGAGACACTTTATGGTTAGACTAAAATAGTGATGAGGAGACTCAGCCTGTTTCCTTGATACATCAAAATGTTGATTTCTCGTAGGAGGGTGAGATTCAAGACTTCCTGAACAATCTAGACACCATCCCCAATTTTGAGTCATTGAGTCAAATTTTAGTCTAGATTTTTAGGAAAGTTATGACTCTCTACCTCCAATGCCACCATCTCGAGCAACACCTATATGTACTCATGAGGTTGATACCACTCTTGTTGAGATTAGTCCAAGTAAATACTTGCATATCAGTTCAGACTTGGATTCTTCCCAGCAAGAGCAGCTTGTGAATTTGTTGCGAAACCATCTTGATGCCTTTGCATGGGGGTTATGAAGATATGAAAGGCATCCCCCCTGAAAAATTGTACCCACCATATCTATATTCAGGATGGAGCCCGACCTGTCTGATAACCCCAAAGGCAAATGAACCCAACTCTAAGAGATGTTGTAAAGGAAGAATTGCAAAAGATCTTAGATGTCGATTTTATCTAACCTATTTCTGACAACCAATGGGTCTCTCCATTGGTCTTAGTCTCGAAAAAAAATAGGAGATAGTGCATTTGTATTGATTGTAGAGAATTGAACAAATCCACTCTCAAATATTACTTCCCCCTTCCTTTCATCAATCAGGTACTTGATACCCTTGCTGGTAAGAAGTACTTTTCTTTTATAAATGGCTTTAGTGGGTATAACCAGATACAGATTGCACCCGAGGATCAAGACAAACCACATTTACATGTCCATGGGGTACATTTTCTTACCGAGTGATTCCCTTTGGGCTATGTAATGCCCCGGCTACCTTTCAAAGGGCGGTCTTGGCCATTTTTGCTGACCTTGAGTGTGTGGAAATCTATATGGGTGAATTTTCTGTGTTTGGTGACTCATTTCAGGAAGCCCTCAAGAATATATAAAAAGTTCTTCTTCGCTACCAAGAAGCTCATCTCACCTTGAGTGATAAAAAATGTTGATTAATGTGCAAGGCAAGAGTGGTTCTTAGCCATCTTATTTCTGACAAAGGTATCCAAGTTGACCCTGCAAAAATAGAAATTATTTTGAGTCTTCCTATACCCAAAACTCAAAGGGAAGTGAGTGGTTTTCTAGGACATGTAGGCTACTATAGGAGATTCATTGAGAATTTCTCAAGGACAACTACCCCTCTTTTTTGACTTTTGGCCAAAGATAGTTAGTTTTCTTGGTCCACAACTTGCCAACAGTCATTTGAGAAATTGAAGGAAAAACTAGTCCAGGCACCAGTTTTGAGAGGACCAAACTTGTCCTTACCATTTCATATTTCCTATGATGCCTCAGAAACTGCTATTGGCGCAACTTTAGGACAAGAAGAAGACAAACAATATTATGCTATTTATTTCATTAGTAAAAACTTGTCACCCGCTAAACTAAATTATATGGTTACTGAGAAAGAGTTTTTAGTTGTAAATTTTTTCCATTAACAAATTCAGGCATTATATTACAGGATGTGAAGTCTTTGTGCATACTGACCATTCCACAAAAAGATATTTGATGAATAAACCATCAACTAGCGGTAGAGTGACCAGGTGGTTATTATTGTTATAGGAATTTAATATTACCATTTTTCATAGACTAGGAAAATCTAATGTAGTAGCATATTATCTTTCAAGATTAAATAATCCTGGTGAAGCAATTCTTGTTGATGATGATTTTCCTGACGAACATCTTTTTGGTATGTCAACAAAATCCTCGTGGTTTGTCAACATAGCTAACTATTTAGTCACTGGAAAATTACCACCGCACTTATCCGCTTGGGAAAAGTGAAATATCATACAAACAATTGATGCATATTCCTGGATTCAAGGAGACCTCTTTTACATCGGAGCAGATCTCATTATCCGTAGATGTGTAAGAGAGGAATAAGTGTTTGATATTTTAAAATCTACCCATTATGAACCTTGTGGGGGTCACTTTGCCGATAAGAGGACTGCATACAAAGTGTTACGAGATGACTATTTTTGGCCCTCCTTGTTTAAGGATGCCAAACAGTACGTCAAGCGATGTGATAGCTGTCAACGAATTGGCTAGCCTAATCAAACCAATGAAATGCATTTATGTCCTCAGGTTATGATTTTGAAAAATGGGCCATTGATTTTGTAGGACCAATAAATCCAACATCATTAAATAAAAAGCATATTTTGGTTTGTACAGATTTCATTACAAAATGGGTAGAAGCTAAAGCTATTTCTTTTGCTACTAAAAGAGCTGTCGTTGATTTTCTTTTTACTGAAATATTTACTAGATTTGGTGTGCCTAGAGAAACTGTTTATGACAATTGATCACAATTTATTTCTAATCTGGTACAGGGTGTGATGGAGAAGTACAAAATACAAAACAGGAAATCTACACTGTATCACCCGCAAGAAAATGGTCAGGTTGAGTCCACAAACAAGGTGATTGAGTCCATCCCCACAAAGACAATAAATATTCACATAAAGGATTAGGCTGACAAATTACTAGAAGCATTGTGAGAATAACGAACTACTTGGAGGAACAACATAGGACACACACCATATGAGCTGGTGTACGGGAAACAAGTCCTATTTCTAATAGAATTCCATATCAAGACTTTCAGGACTGCAGTCCAATTGGGGCTAGATCTCTCTGAAGCACAACAATAATGCCTTCTACAGCTGAATGAGTTAGATGAATTCCAAAGGGATGTTTTTTAGCAGAAAATCTTGGTTCAATAATAGTGCAAGAAGTGGCATGACAAGTCCATCTAGAAGAAGCAATTCCAACCAAGTGATTGGGTGCTCCTTTACAATTCTAGATTCAAATATTTTAAAGGGAAATTCCATACACGTTGAATGGGGCCCTATGAGGTGGTCAACGTGTTTCAAAATGGAGTGGTAGAGATCAAAACTATTGATGGATGGAATTTTGTGTTCCTGGTAAATGGACATAGAATGAAGGTACATTTTCAGCCCCTTTCTAAAGGAGATTTTATGCAGCAAGTCCAACAACAATCTGCAAAAGAGTTGGTAGGTGGTAACACCAACCTATTGAAGATTTGATTCTTTCTTTTCCTTATTAAAAAAATAAAATAATAATAATAAAAGATAAATATATGATGATTTTTTTCCTGTAATTATGAAAATTAGTTGACTGACATCATTGCAAAAGGATCAACCTGAAAATCAGCATGCTGGCAGGAAGATTGAAATCTCAATAAAAAGGGAATGTCACTTGATTTTTTAGATATGTTGGTTGCCACTAAGAAGAAGTAGGTTCAAGGAACCCAGCCCTTACCCAAGTTTGGGGTAACTAGCATGGAAATTTTTGTCCAAGTAAACGCTTAATTCCTGCTACAATTACTTTTTCCGGCACCAATGCAGACAAATCTTGAAGATAAAATTTTGCCTTTATTCTATTTTCCCATTTCGTAATTCCCACTTTTTTTTCTTTTCTAAATCCTAAATGAATTACCCTCCTCTTTCTTCTAATAAAACTACCTTTACTTGATCTCGTAAAATCCCCTTGTTTCCCCTGAATTTTTTCCACATCCCATTCGCGTTTATCCCCCTTGGTGATATTGTTCTTGGAATCCCTGTAGTAATGTTTTTTCCCATTCAAAAAATCACCCCTTTCCCACTTCTTTATTCCCTCATAAATTTATTGCAGAATTTGATGCAGTCAATCCAGAAGGCATGCTCATGAAACACCAAAGGATGGTGAATAAAACTTTTCTTGTATATTCAGGCAATTTTTTTTCCAGCTACAGAATTGTGTTCTATCATAATTCTTATTTTGGTAAAATCCTTGGTGCAAGATGCGCAGTGCAAGCACGATGCAGTGAAAGAAGGATCAATGCAGGGGCATGGTCGACTGTGGAATCAAGTGTAAAACAAATTTCACACAGTATAGGAGCGTCTTATGAAAAATGTTTATGGAATTTTATTACTCTGCACATGAGTGATTCCTGCATTGATAGATCATAGCATTATATATTTTACTTGATACTTTGTTTTATCATTTACTGACTGAGGAATTATTTTTTAAAGTACATGATATATTGGGTTCTAAAATCTAATTTTTTAATGGGTACTGAAATATGTCTTAATTGAATTATGAGGTAGACCCTTGGATAATACAGGTTGTCCGAAAAATGATAACTCACTCCCTTTGAAACAATCTCCCATTACTTGTTCATCATTGTATTACCTCCTAACGCGATCATTATGATCGTTACACCACTGCCTCATAAGCCTCCCCCACATCCAATCATTATTGCTCACCCGTAGCAGGATGATACATATTTGCATCTAAACCAAGGATCCATTCTTTTATCATTAAACATGATCGGTTGGATGGGACTGAAAAACACGAAGGATGGATGGACCTTCGACATAAAATCCTCAACAACCGTTGGTACTGCTCACTAAAATCCTTTTGAGGTTTGTAAGGAATGAGCCATCATCCTTGAAGGAGATAGAGCATACTGCAAAATACGGAGAAATCTTGCACTATTGCAAGAATCCAGATTCCTTCCATTTTTGTAGAAGTTTGATGGCTTCGACATGGTTGTGGTGTTGGAATTTGCAAAGACGTTTGAAGGAGGCCAAGCTAAGGTCATCTTATTAGAATTCGAAGTCACAGAGGAGTCCATTGCATGAGCTATAAGCTTGCCAACTACAAGGGAGCAGTGGTTCAAAAAGGAGCAGCTTGAAAAGAAATGATGGCATCAGTTTGTGAGTGACAGAAAGCTCAAAGTTAACTCGAAGAAAGGGCTTCCATAGAGCGCCATACTTGGAAAATGGCGAGACCTCCTATACATACTACAAAAATTTGTGACCTACAAGGGACATTACACATTAGCGTTCATGTACCATATGAGGTTGTTGTTGCACTTTGAGTCGGGGAAACTTATTAATTTTCCTTACTACTTGCTCTGAAGTCTTGAGAAAATGGAAAAAGGTGTGCAGAGTGGGAATGTAAGCTAAGTCACAAATAAGCTATATCATCATGGGCTTATCACAATCCTCGTCAAGAAAGTGTTGGAAGAGAAGGGAGTGACCTGGAAGGCATTTCTGAAGGAGTTTCAGGCGAGGAGTGCAGGGAAGTCTACTGGCACAAGTACAAGCAAGAAAAGGAAGGTAGAGACAATGTCCCTTGCCAAGAAAAAGGGTAAAAGCACACCGGCACAAGCGGAAAAGAAGTTTGTTGAAGACACTCCGCCCTTGGCAAAGAAAAGAAAAATAATAACCTTGACAAGGAAGAAGACTATCACTCCACGGATGAATCAAGATTGGTCAAGTTCTCCAATTGTGATTGATGAATCACCTCAGGTTTCACCTAAAGACCATAACCTTTCAGTTCTTGCGGATGTAGCGGCCGACACTGTGGTAAATGAAGAAAATTTGGATAAGGAAGACGACATATTGTTGTCTACCCTTGTTCACAGATTAATAAAGAATAATATCACACCGAGTGTAGAAGAAGTTCAGGCAGAGGGTCACGAGGATGATGAGGCATAGCATATGGAGACCCTCAACAATTTCGATGAAAAGGACTTAGAAACCCTCAATGTTTTTGATGAATAGGGTATTGAATCCCCTGAAGAATTGGAAGAACAGGGCATTAAAAACCCTATGGCGTTAAGTGTGCAAGCTACTGAAACCCTTGGCACGAAGGCTGTGGAGGGCACCAAAACCATCGGTGATAAGAAAACCTCGAGAGCGGAAACTTTTGGCGATGTCATAATGTGAACATTGGACAACCTTAATCTCAACAATGATGGGACTTGCCTTGAGTCCAGTGCAAAGAAGGTATTTACACCAGAGGATCTGAGCACGGAGCCCTCTACCCTCTACCTCAACAATTGAATGGTGGAATTAGAGCGGCAAGTTCATGACGTGGACGCTTTGAACCAGGCCATGAAGGAGCGAAATTGGCAAAAGTGAGGTGAGGTAGAGCTGCTCGCATAAGTTAAGAAGAAAAAGCAACAAGTGAAAGTATGGCAGTATCAAGCTTCCAAGTGTAAAAACGCCTCAAGAAGGTGACTAATCAACTGAAAGGAGCTCGAGGTAAAAATCCAAAGGTAGTGAAAGCATGGATAAGTATTGAAGTACACGATTGAGAGCTAGCCACCCATTTTTGAATTTTTTTTGCAGAAGGTAAAATGTTGTGTGAGGACACACAACAACTTAGGGATGGGAGGATGTTGGTGTCCCAAATTTCTCTACTTTTACCCTATTCCCATAAACCTTAACCTTTGTTTTATCTTTGTTTAACTCTCTCATTCTTGCACTAGTCCAAGATAATCATTACCTACATATACTTTGTATTTCATAATTAATATGTATTAAGTGCTTTGTTAATTACTTTACATAGATTTCATGCCTTTTAGTATCTCTTGTAAGTTATGTTTAACTTTCCTACAAGTAATTGAAGAACCAAGTGTTAATCATTATTTAGCGTGATCAATGCAGGCATATTCCTGCACCACCAATGATGTTGCTCTGTGATCTTCGTCATAGTTGAATCCTTCCACATGGACATTTTGATCCAAGACTCCTAGTTTAGTTGCGGACTATCAGAGGATGGACATTGGCAGTTTATAGTTAGGGATACATGCCAAGAATATGGTCTACGACCAACAAAGTTCGTGCTTTATTGTAAACATTAACTTGTTTTGCAATGTTGTCTGTTAGTTTGTTCGACCGAAAGGCTTGAATAGGAAATGACTGTAATTAGCAGAATATGGCCAAGGCCAAGAGACTATATATAATATAGAGCGTAGGTAGGGCCAAGCTAGCGATCTCTAAGTTGTAATTTGATTTACTTTGTAGTTTTGTATCAACCTCAGTTCTAGGCTGGACTTGCATTATCATGTATATTTGTTTATCGAGTTAATACAAGAAACATGCCATGTTTTCTTCACGTTGTGTTTAATTTTTATTTCATGCATGATTAAGTACTGAACCATTTTGTTTCGTAAACGGGAAACAAGCTGGTTGGCTAGGGCCCAACCAACCCAGCTCGTTTAACCTTGTGCTTTCACCATTTAAAAAGTTTGTGTGAACATTTATTCATTTGAAATTGTGTGGCTTGGATTGTTCTTATGTTTATTTCAGAAGTTTAGAGTTAAATTCATTTCATAGTCAAGCGTGAACAGATTTGTAGTTTGGAAGTTTAATTAAGTTTATTTCTTTCTTGCAATTTTTTTCTTGCAAATGCTTTCTTGCAATTTCCTTCCTGCAATTTTTGTCTTAGTTTGCTTCCGCTCGGGTCGTGTAGGAAGACTCTTCCTGTACCAGTGCATGTAGTTTCCTGCACTTCGGTATTCATTTACTTTACAGCAAGTGTTACGTCCTTTTTCTTGCTAATAATTTTGTTATGAAACAAGCTCACAAAAAGATAGAAAATAAATATAAACGAGGGGGAAAGCTCCTTTACATTACACAAATGAGTAATTCTTGGATGATACAAATGACAATACCTCCTTTCTATATAAAGGATTCTAATGGGTCATAATATAATCAAAGTCGTCATAAAAATAATAATATAAGGGCACAACAATAACAATAGTGGGCTTTTATGGGGCACAATAATAACAATATGGGGACTACATGGGCACAAAAATATAATAAGGGGGTTGCACTAATAACAATAGGGGTTACAGTAGTAGTATAGAGACATAACATGCCCCTCTCCTTAAAAACGTGTTGTCCTCAACGCTTGTGTAGTTCTGGAATTTTCTGTATAAAGTTATCATCCATCCATGTGGAATCTTCAGTGAGTAAGTTCTTCCACTTGATAAGATACTCTGAAATTGATTGATTTCATAGCTATTGATTTCTCGGTTCTATGACTGCTTCAAGTTCCAATATGATTTTTCCTTCCTTGTCAAGTTCTGGAAATATTGTTTGAACTGGGATCTTGTGCAACTTTTGAATGAGTTCCCACCCTTCTTCGTCATTCTTCCATTAATCCCTTGCTTCATTTGTCAAATTTGGTTGGATAATTATACCAACCTCTAGCATTTTTGCAACCATACATTCAATTTCACTCCTTTGGGCATATGGATATCTGTAAGGTGTGATTTTTGGAGAAAAACTTCCTAGAATCAAATAAATAGCATGATCATGATCACGAATAGGTGGGAGGCTTTTGGGAGTCTCAAATACCTTGGAATGATTGTTCAAGACCTTTTGGAGATCTAGAGAAATAGATGATTTCGATGTGGGAACCTCTAGCGAACATAATTGTGCAATTATGCCTTTTTATTATTTCTTTAAAAGCTTTGTCATTCCATCAGAGCTGATTATCTTTCTCGGTTTCCCTGTGATACCCCTTAATTCAACTTCCTTTCCTTTCGAAAAAAATTCATGAAAAGTTCTTGAAAATTAAAAGCGATTGTACCCAAGGATTGTAGCCATTGGACTCCTAGTACAACATCAACACCACCCATTGGAATGGAAAGAATTGGCCTATTCAATACATATTCTCCTATGGATAGCTTGATATTATGGCACTTTCCATAGAAATTTATGGTTCCTCCACTTGCAACCTTCACTTGACACTCTTGTGCTAGATATAGGAAGCAATTCAATTCCTTGGCTATCTTACAATGAATAAAATTAAGGGTACTGCCTGAATCAATCAACACTATTACCTTTTTCTTCTTGATATGTCCTTCTATCTTGATAGTTTGAGGAGTGG
>APFE030606097.1:86503-107339 GCA_000404065.3 Pinus taeda
TGTCCTTCTATCTTGATAGTTTGAGGAGTGGTAATTTCAGCCAATGCATTACAAGATATGGTCAGATTCATTTCTTCTTTCTCTATGGTTTGTTCCTGGTGTATATCCTCTTCTTTTAATGTTTCTTGTTCTGTTTCTTCCTCTTCTTCACAATCTATGTAAATTAATTTCTTCTCAGCATACTTATGATCTTCAGTGTATTTTCTATCACAATTGTAACAAATCCCTTTTTCTGTTTTTTCTTCCAATTATTGTGGTGTCAACCTTATAGGTTGTGGAAGGCTAGGGGCAACAACACTTCCATAGTTGTGAGTGGTAGGCTTCCTTGTTGCCATAATTTTGGTTTCAATTTTTCTTTCCAATCTGAATGCCTTCTCCAATGAATCAAGTTCCGAAAGGCAAACCTCATGTTGGATGTTATCTTTTAAAGTCCCTATGAACAAATCAATCCTATGCTCCTCTAGAATATATTTTAACCTTATGTTCAATTTTTGGATGTCCTCAATGTGCTCCATCATTGAACCCTTTTGTTTGAGATTTATCAATTGGCTAAAAAAGGCATTTCTTTTTGTATCCTCATAATGTGCTATCATTTCTTCCTTAAAAACTGCCCAGTGAAAATTTTTTTACGAGAGAAAAGCCATCGATACCATACAAACTGATTTGGTTCCAAATATAAAGTTTCAATACGTAGCTTTTGTGTGTTTTGCACATTATGGAGATCGAAAAATGTCTCCATCTGTAGTATCCATGTTCTGGGATCCTTGCCATCAAACTTCCTCATATCGATCTTTGGAATATGGTGGGTCTTCAATCCAACATTAGAGTCTATGAAATCATGATTAACATTTATTTTGTTCTCATCATGAGTTTCCTTTACTACCTTTTTTCCATTTGTAAACATTTCTTGTAGCAACTTTGTCAAATTTGTCTTCAACTCGTCCATCTTGCCTTCCATCTTAGCTTCCAAATCATCCATTTTAGCTTCCACATAATTCATCTTAGCTTCCATGTCTTTCTTTAAACCATCCATTTTATCTTCCATGTCTTTCTTTAAACCATCGATCTTAGCTTCTATTACTTTTTGTGAGAGTAAATTTTGTTGCACTTGGTCTCGTAATTTTGATATATCATGTTGCATTTCTTCCTCTTTTTTCACTTTGTAAGAGATAAATATTGAATCGGTTGTATCTCTGTAATTGAGGCTCTCCGGGATTTGAAATTACTTCCTATGGTAGTCCTCTGATTCCTCTTTCCAATTCCACTAGTATGATCAAAACTGGATTCTCCAAGGAAGAGTTATTCCCAATCTCCTAAGATGACCTAATTATATAATGTTTCAGTAGAGCGACTTGTACGATGTGCCACATGTGTCTATTTCGACCTTTGGATCTAAAACACACACATAACACTATAGATGTCCTCTTTCTGTAGCTTCTTACGAAATTTCAATCTGATGCTTAGAGAGAAAGTTATGACGAGTTTCCTAAGGTCACCTATTTAGAATGTAATTCAGGATTCTGCAAAAACCCTAACTTCTTCATATTATATCTCCGAAAATATAGAGACACAAGATCTGAAATTCAGATCCAAGCTTCACCAAGATTTTAGCTCAAATGTGTTTTAATTTCAAAGTCTGACCCTTCGTAGAAAAAAATTATAGCGAAAATTTCATGATGACCTGTTTGAGATGAAATTATGGAGCTTGCAAAAGCCCTAACTCCCTCAGATCATATATTCAAAATTATAGCAACACAAGACCTGAAATTCAAACTTTAGGTTCAAACCGATTTCTTCTCAAACCATTTTTGGTTTTAGCTTCTGAAACTTCGTAGTGAAAACATTATAGTGAAAATGCCACGATGACGTGTTTGGAGCATAGAAACCCTAGAATCCAAAGCTTTGATACCAAATGTTATAAAACCAACTCACAAAAAGATAGAAAAGAAATATGAACACCTTAGAATTCAGCCTCTTCGAGGGGGAAATCTCCTTTACGTTACACAAATGAACAATTCTTGGATGATACAAATGACAAGACCTCCTTTCTATATATAGGAGTCTAAGGGGTCATAATATAATCAAAGTTGACATAATAATAATAATATAAGGGCACAACAATAATAATAGTGGGTTTCTATGGGGCACAATAATAACAATACGGGGACTAAATGGGCACAACAATATAATAAGGGGGTTGCACTAATAACAATAGGGGTTACACTAGTAGTATAGGGACCTAACAAATTTCATTTATTCCTGCAAGCAAACGTATTGTTAATTCAAGTAATCATTCTCAATTTTAAGAGTTATACTTCTGAAGGGTCTAAGAATGTTTACATGAATTAAGGAAGGACATTACTACAGACACCATACTTTATACTTGCAGTTTATGACTTAAGAAAAAGGAACATAAATGTTATAAGTGAATTGTCGAAAGCTATTTGATGCATGAAAATTACTTTGACTGCTGCTTGATTATTTCAAATTGTTTTTTCTTTATGAAGTTTACTTTCATTGCAAAGTTTAGTTAATTAAAGCATTCTTTTTTACATGTAATTTATCTGAGAATCTAGCTTGCAATTGCAATTATTTTCAACACTTCTTCTAATACTTTCAAAATAAAGATGGAAACATTAATGAAGGAAGCTCTATCTCAGTGCAAGGGCTGGTCTCTTGTCGCGGGAACATAGTACGCTAAGCCTTGAGGCTTAGAACACCCCCATAAAGACATAAGTCTTCAGTAAAGAAGGTAAAATATACCTTTTCACATAAGTACTGTACCTGCACTAGTGCAAGCAGATTGAAATAGTACAAGAACAGGTTGCTTGGTGTATAAGGAAGATCAATTGGGAAACAGATCTTTGCAAGGGCCCACTTGTTAAATTGTTGGCCATCTATAATGAAGATAAACATAGTATTTGATTTCAGCATTTAAGATTGCTTCCAGTTGTGTGAAAGTTAATTTACTTGTTTTCCTCGCAAATTATTATTTTACATTCTAGCGCTAGAATTGCTTTGGTGTTGATTGTATTTAAGATTGTTTTATGTATGATTCTGCAACATTTCATTTAAGAAGTAGGATTAGGAATAGGAAAAGTTCATACCACTTCTAGCATTGCCTGTGCTTTGTCTCTAAGTTTATGAAACCCTTGGGTTGACAGTTAAGTGTTGGGGAGTTTGCTTAAGTGCAATTCCTGCACCCAACATATGGAATAGATACTACAAACAATATTGGCGTCAAAATTGTTTTCTTTATTGGATGGGTTTTGGGATACAATCAGGTTCTAGTCTCAAAGCCTGACAGACTTAAAACAACATTTTGTACTAAGTGGGGTATGTTCACATTCAAGAGCATGCCATTTGGGTTTATTAATTCTAGTGTAGAATTTCAACGCACCATGGACATTAAATTTTGTGGATTGATTGAATAAAATGTGTTGTTCTACCTTGATGATGTCACAATCTTATATAAGAAGAGATCCGACCACATACGCCATTTGTGGAAAAAAATTGAGCAATGTCGTAAGTATGGGATATCTTTTAATCCCAAGAAGAGTATTTTCTTAGTGTGCGAGAGTAGCCTCTTAGGTCACATAATTGCCAAAAGTATGATTAAAGTAGACCGTGAGAGGGTCAAACAAATCATGTAGATTCCCTTCCCAGTGAATAAGAAATCTATGCAGTCCTTCCTAGGAAAAACAAACTTCCTTCATAAGTTCATCTCCGATTACGCTAAGCTTTTCATGCCAATATAGGAGATGGTAAATAAGGATGTGATCTATATATGGTACAAAAGGGTAAAGTACGCATTTTCCCGTATCAAACAAGCTATCATAGAAGCACCTGCTCTATACAGCCCAAATTTCACCAAAGATTTTATGCTCTACATCTTTACTTCTAACATTTATCTCGTCATTGTGCTTATGCAAAAGGATGATCAGAACAATGAGTGTCCAATATCTTTCCTGAGCGTTAGTCTTCAAGGACTTGAACTTAAATATACCACCATTGATAAACAATCTTATGTAGTGAAGCATTTCCGACCCTATCTCTTGAAAAATCACAGTATGATTTTTGTTCTACACCCAACAATCAGGTCATTGTTTGTTCAACAAGAGCTGGGTGAGAGGAGAGTGAACTGGATGACCGAGTTATAGTAGTATGATTTAGAGTTCAAACCAGTTGACACAATGAAGGACCACAGTGTATGTCGACTAGAAAAAGAAGCAATGGATGCAAAATAAGAAGAATATACTTCTGGATGGGAATGGTAAATCAAAAGGTATGATGTAGAACGAACTACTTCCACCATTATCACAAACTCTTGGTATGCAAATTTGCGCTAAAACCTTGAGCATGGCATTGTGCCCTTCCATTTATATACACAGAAAAAGAGGACATTCAGACTCAAAGCATTATCTTATTGATTGGTGCACGGGGTGCTTTTCAGAAAGCACAATAATGGAGTATTTCTCAGGTCTTTTGAAGCACATGATCCAGAGAAAGTATTGTGTGACCTACATGATGGACCAGCCATGGGACATTTTGTAGGAAACACTACTGCACATTAAATCATGCAGGTCCATTTCTATTGGCCCACATTATTCAAAGATGCTCATGCTTATGCCCACAAGTGTTTGTTCTGTCAAAGGTGTGTCAGCTGCAACAAGAATTCAGCCGCCCCATTATAGCTTATCATAGTGGAAGAACCTTTTCAACAATGGGGCTTGGATGTTATTGTAGGAATATTTCAACATTCATCAAAGCAACACCACTATATTCTCACTCCACAGACTACTTTACACGGTGGATAGAAGCAGTTTTGCGTAAATAGGTGAATGATTAGAAATTCATTAATTTCCTTCAATAAAATATCATTTCCAGGTCCAACATTCCCACTTCACTTGTTTTTGATAATGCAACATTTCTCATCACTAAAAATATATGGTTTTGCATTAGAAAATGGAATTGTATTGAAGCATTCAACTAATTATTATCTGTGGGGGAATGGTCTTGCTAAGTCCACAAATAAGAACCTCATCCATATCATCAAAAATACCATATTCTTTAAACAGAGGAACTAGAACTTTGCTTTGGTAAATGGTTTGTGGGCTAACCGAGTCATGCCAAAACCCTCTCTAAACACCTCCCCTTATTTCTTGGTGTATGGAAAAGAAGCCATCCTCCCTCCTAACATTTACTTGCCCACTCTCCAACTTTCACAAGAATCCCAAGGCAAACCATGCTCATTTGTGCGATGTAGGATGAACGCTCTTCACAAGTTACAGGAAGAAAGGCTGAAAGCAAAAGAAAGATTTTTAGTTCATCATAACCATATCAAGAGCTGGTTTGACTAGAAGTCTATGGGGAAGAATAAATTTAGTGTGGGTGACTTGTTCTTGAAGTGGGACAAATCCCACAAGGACAAAGGTAAACACACCAAGTTTCAATCCTTGTGGATTGGACCATTCCATGGAAAGCTTTTCCAACACACGTATTGTCTGTAATCACTTGATGGGAAGATTGAATCTCTCTCTGTCAATGACCAAGACTTAAAACATTATTTTCAATGATGATCTTGGGATGTGCCCTATACTATGTACATAGTATTTTATTGTTTGTTTGATTTTTTTTGTTTTTGTTTTCTGCGTGTATCGTGTAAATAAATGTTGTATGTCAACATGTTTCCCTACTTCTTTATGTGTAGTTTGAGTTAAAATATATTCTTGTGACACTTCAACATTTGTCTAACCTTTTTTCCATATTCCTTATGTTGGTTATATCTTTTGGTCAATGAAGTTCCAGCGGAAAATATGATCTGTCCATAAGGAGAGTTTTGGTTAAACCATGAACCTATGGTTATTCAGGAAAACCTCATGCCCACACTAAGTTTTTATGTTTTTTTGTTATCATTCTTATCCAATTAGTAGGGGAGGAGAAGGGGTAAAATTTAAACAAGAAAACCTAAATCATAGGTCTCTATATGATTCTCTGCTCTCAACAAGTCAAGATCCCTCTTCCACCCATAAAATGAATAAGTGCCAATGCATAGTCTTATAAAATAAATAAATAAAGGAAAGAGAAGAGAAAGGATTCCTATGCAGAGAAGTGAATCAAGAAACTCTGTCGGGGTACTGTCCAGGTTTGCTGGAAGTGGAGAAATGTTTGTGTTCCTGTAGTGACTCCACTAGGGTACTATCCAGGCCTATTGGCGACAGAGAAACAATAGAGATGAAAAAAATACTTTGAAAGTATTAAGCTCGCGAATTTCACTACCCTTCCAAACTAGAAACTTTGCAATATCACTGAATCTTATGATGTGTTCAACCAAGAAAGGTATAGAGGGGACCATTTTTATTCATGGGGTAAGTGGGGAGACCAAGGTAATCCACATGATGAATCAATACTCCCCGAAGAACCAAGACCCTACATAGAAGAGTTAACCAAGGAAGAGAAGTTGGAATTCTACCACTGTGTCACCAAGTGTTTTTGTTGCTACAAAACCCTCCAAAATTTTTCTTACACTCAATTTTAGAGCCTTCCTTGGTCTTTTAATTTTCATCACAAAATTTGAAACTCATTCCATGTGTTTTGTTGAGGATTTTTTGTCCCCTTTGAAAGATAGGTAAAATGTTGTATTTTCGCATATTGGTTGTCACATCATGTATATAAGCCTGTTCTGGTGGTTTCAAAAGGTATCCTTTGTTTAAATGAGTTTTTATAACCAAGTAAACACCCGTCACACTCATTTCCAAATTTTTAAGTACTGTCACACAAGTGTCGTCATGGTCATCCCAAAATGTATCTTAAATGTCACACTTCTTGTAAATTTGTCATAAAGATGTCACACTGAGGGAAATTCATTTTCATGTGTTCTGGGTGATCTATGTTGTAGTGTCATCAAGTATTCTAAGTGTGTGATCATAGTTGAAGTTTTAAAATTGTTCATATCAGTGTCATTGATCCTACACTTAGTCATTTTTCTCAAAGCTTCCCGAACAAGAAACCTAGCTTCACCCGACCTCCCTGAACTGCGCACTACGCAGTATCAGTGCTTTGTTGTGACCTTTCCTCTTAGCACTACAAAATGCACAGTTCCTTCCTCCGAGGACTGCTACATTACGTAATTTTTGTGCTCAACCCCTGACCTTGACTCCCAGAATTGCACAATTCCTTCTCCCAACCTGGCCTTAACTGTGCACTGTGTAGTCTCTATCCTCAGTATCATACTTGAGCCCCTAAAATTCATAACTATGTGATGGGCCAGCCTCTCTTGTCTCCTAGAACTACGGAATGTGCTTATCTAGTTCTCATCCCCCCATCCTGCCACACTGGCCCTAAGAACTGCACAATTTCCCCCCTCAGCCCATCCTAAACTACACACTACATAGTCTCAATGTCCAAGGTTCCCCTTTCTTGCCTAAGCTATGTAAATGCACAGTCACTGAGCCCTTTTCCCAACCTTCTATATGGTTCTAGATCAGTCAATGGATCTATATGCACAATCTTACACTAAGGGGTTTCAAATTAATATCGTCTCGTCATGAGTGAATTGTAGAAACATGTACCTTATTATGCCATAGCAAGATGATGAAGAAGTATATGAAGGAGCACAAGATGCTGAGATACCATATTGTAGCTGAGTATGCAAACTGATCAATCAAGAGAAAGAAAAGGGATGCCAATTTGCAATCATCATTCAATACTTTAGATCATTAAAGATCCCTTATTGTCAAGCTATGTAGAGGTGAAAAGAAGAGCATTCTCAAGTAGACCTGCGACACATAGTAGCAGCAGTGGATTAACACTACCACATCATCAAGTAGTCTATGTCAGTAGTTTCATGTCATAAGTTGTCACATGCCACACCATTGTGGTTAATTATGTAAATTGTGATTCAAAAACGTATTTTAAAGTGGAAGTCCAAAGGACATGTATGGAATATTAAGAGTCATGTAAAGTTGAAAATTCATAGGAAGTCAAACATTCATGAGGGTAGGTGAAGATTCAGAAGGAAGGTGAAGCATCACTTTCTCATTGTTATATATACACCCTCATTGTAAGAGAAAATGACTTTTCACCTTTTCTCCTCTGACAAGGCATTAGAGAGATAAGCTAGTTCTTTTAAGGAGCAAGGAATGGCTCCAACGCTCCATTATTGGAGCTAATGGTGTTCATTATATACATGTGTCTTGGAACTTTTACTTAATATAATAAGCCCTATGGACCAACATGTTCTTCATGCATGGATTATGGATATTTGTAAGATTATTATGTGAATGTTTTTAATTCACGTTTGCTTTCATCTGTGCTAAAGTAGTTGAACTATTTTAGTTTTTTAGTACTTATCATATTGAGAATGTGTTGTAATTCCTATTATCAATGTCACATCCTTGTCAAATATTTTGCTGGATATTGGACATGTCCTCCTCATTACATTGGTTGCACTAACCGTTGCATCTCTATGGACTATTCTGCTTGATGTTGTACAAATCCTTCTTGTTTATGTGTGTCTCTACTAGGGTGTTATTACTACATCTCTCTTAGAGGCTCACTTTTCCTCCCATCTGCAGTGAAAGAAATTTGACACACACATGATTGAAAACTCACCATACAGACCCTTGTTTCTTTTCGAAGGAACATTTTCATTCCTCTCTCTTCTTGAGAGTTGGAGTCAAGGCATATCTTTAAGATAACCGAAATCGGGCCATATTCCAGATGGGGCTCCTATCCCAAACGGTGTGAGGTCTAGTTAGGACCACATATCGGGGAGACCCCTTGAGTGTTGGCATGTCTAGTAGATTTATAGAAATATTTACTAATATAGCCTCTTCCATTTTCATCTTCTCACAAATACTACAAAATTTTCCTTTCTTGAGCAATGCCAACTAGCTTTCGATACACTTAAGAAAAAATTATCCACTACCCCCATTCTCCGAGGTCCCAATTGGTATTTACCTTTTCATATCCACATCGATTCTCTAAACATGGCCATTGGGGTTGTATTGGAAAATAAATAAGATTAAAAATCATATGTTATTTATTATATCAGTTAGAACCTAATCCCATCTGAGTTGAACTATACAATCACCAAAAATAAATTCCTTGTTGTAGTCCATGCCATCAACAAATTTCGGAATTAGATTACTGGCTCTCCTGTGCTTTTGCACTCTGGTCATTTGGCCATCCCATATATTATAAAGAAACCTATCACTTATGGTAGAATGACTAGATGCTTACTTCTTTTGCAGAAATTTGACATTACAATTATTGATAAACCTAGGAAAGAAAATGTTGTTGTTGATTTCTTATCAAGGCTTTATAATTAAGATAAGTTTGATTCTATAGAAGATGTTTTTCTTGATGAGAAATTGTTCGCTTTGTTTACTAAAGCACCTTGGTTCACAGATATTGCTAACTATTTGGCTGCAAGAAGACTTCCACAACATTTGTCATCTAGAGCGTGACAAAAATTAGTAAGAGATAGTGCTAAATACTCCTGGAATCAGGGCTATTTATTTCAAACTAGGCCTGATCTGGTGATCAGGCAATGTGTCTAAAATGATGAAATCTATCAAATTTTGAAGGCTTGTCAGGGAAAATTTTAAGAACCCCCCTAAATTTATAAGTATAATAAATGGGCGAATCTCCATGGCATATAGGAAAAATGGAAGGCAATTTTATCAATAATATAATATGTATATATTTTTTGTGACTCTCTACGAGGCATGGAAATATTTTACTCAATTATAAAATCTTGTAAGATCTTGGTATTACCATGGTTATCATAAACCTGGAGCTTAAAAATTACTATTAGTAATTTATAAAAATTAATAAAATTAACAGTTGTTTTTTATTTTATTTTATTTATTTATTTTAACCAATCTAAAATGTTTAACATACATTAAATTACAACATCCATTTTTACTCTTGATCAACCAAGCCCCGAGAGGGATCAAATATTTTACTCAATTATAAAATCTTGTAAGATCTTGGTATTACCATGGTTATCATAAACCTGGAGCTTAAAAATTACTATTAGTAATTTATAAAAATTAATAAAATTAACAGTTGTTTTTTATTTTATTTTATTTATTTATTTTAACCAATCTAAAATGTTTAACATACATTAAATTACAACATCCATTTTTACTCTGGATCCACCAAGCCCCGAGAGGGATCAAATATTTTTTCACTCTATGCTAGTTTGCATATCACAATATTTGATACCTCTCGGGGGTTAAGATCCAGAGTAAAGATGGATCTATGCTAGTTTAATTCCCCATTTAAATAGGCTACATTCTAGGTGAATACCATGGGTCAATACCATGTGCCATTTTGGTGAATACCATGGGTCAATACCATGTGTCATATTTTTATTAATTCTAATATTAGGGTTAATAATGGTTTTTTTGCATGGTATTAATAACAATCTAGTCCATGGTATTTGTCCCATGGTATTTTGCCCATAGGTTTCACTTAAATAAAACCTCTTTCTTGAGCCTTCGTAAATAGAACGAGGGTTATGGACTAAATATAAAAAGAGGTTTTATTTATTTACCATACATCTAGTTTATTTATATTTATATTTATTTACCATACCTTTTGACTAAGTATAAAATGACGTTTTATTTATTTATCATACCTCCACTTTACTTATATTTTTATTTGTTTACACCCTTGCATGTATATAAGGTGACTTATGGAGTAAATATAAAAAATGCTTTATTTATTTACCATACCTCTCATTTATTTATATTTTTATTAATTTACCATACCTCTTTATAAATATGGTATTTGGGCCTTTGGCCCATAGGATTCACTTAAATAAAACCTATTCTTGAAAATGGGCGAATGGAAGGTTGTAACTCCTAATTTCAAGGGCTAAATTTACCTTTTTTACCCTCTCCCTTAAAATAAGGTGGGCTATTTGAGGTGATTTGTAAAAATGTACTATGATACAAAATATTCGCCCACTAAAAATTTAAAACCCCTTAATTTCGCCAAAGGGCGAACATTCACCCCTAAAATTTTCTATGAGGCTTTTCATGATGAGCCTTGTGAAGGACATTTTGTAGAAAAAAGGACTGCAAACAAGATTATGTTGCAAGGGTATTATTGGCCTACCACTTTCAGGGATGCCAAGAAATATGTCAGGAGCTACGACAAGTGTCAAATTATGGATCAACCAGTACAGTTTCACGAGATGCCACTATATCCTTAGATCATGTTGGAGCCCTTTGAGAAGTGGTCCCTTGATTTTGTGGGGTCAACTAATCCACCATTGAGGAAAAATATGTACGTCTTGGTATGTACCGATTATGTAACCAAATGGGTGGAGGAAAAGGTCTTATCAAAAGCAACTGAACAAGAAGTGGGTGATTTTTTGTATGAATAAATATTTTTTTGATTTGGTGTTCCTTAAGAAATTGTTACGAACCAAGGAAATCAATTCACCTCTAATCTTATTCAGAATATCACTAAAATTTTTAGGATCAAAACATCATATGTATACCCCCTACAATTTGCAGACCAATGGATAGGTTGAGGCTACTAATAAGGCACTGGAAAATATCCTAATAAAATAGTACAACAACATCATAAGGATTGAATTTAAAATCTTCTAGAAGCTTTGTGGGCTTATTGGATCACCTGGAGGAACACTATGGGTTTCTCTCGATATGAGCTTGTATATGGGAAACAAGTTGTTCTCCCTATTGAATTTGAGATCAGAACATTAAGAACTACTTTGCAAGTGGGAATGTAACTTTCCAAATCACAAAAACATTGATTAAGTCAAATTAATGAACTCGATGAGGTTCAACAAGATGCCATTCACTAGGTGGCAGTTGTGCAACAACAACATGTGGAATGTCATGATAAGTTTATAAATAAAAGGAAATTTAAAGAAGGGGGTTGAGATCTTTTTTTATTCTAGATACAAGAACTTGAAGAGGAAACTTTACACTCGATGGTTTGGGCCTTATGAAAATGATACTATATTTGATAACAGGCCGTTGTGACTTCATACTATTGACAAGGAATGAATACCACTTATGGAAAGTGGACATCGATTGAAGTTGTACAAGAAACCACAATCCAAGGAAGAATTTATTTATATATTAGTGTAGCAGTATGAAATAAAAGTCATAGAGAAATTGGATACTCCACTTCCCTCTATGACTTCTTGAATTCCCAATCTAGATGTTTTTCAAAAAGAAAAAAAGAAAAAATAAGTATGGCAACGAAAAATTGGTTTCCAAATGCTAACAAAATTATCAATGTCAGAAAACTAGACTTTGGTTGGAATCACTACGAAAAAAGACTTCCAATTGGGAAAACCCTTATGAGTGAAATTGGATAGAGTTGTGCTGGAAAATCAAGATATCGGCTGGCATAATTAAAAAAAGAAAAGAAAAAGAGAAAAGTAATAATAAAATAAAATATTATTGGCATGATTTTTCTTAACGCATCACTTGACATCAGTGAAATTCATTTTTGGGAAGATATGGTTATCATTTATCTTATATTATACTTCAATATTGACTTTCGAAAGTGAAAAAATCCATGGCATGCCTATCTCCAAGGGCCATGTACTCTTGACTATTTCTTAGTTTCTTTTTCTAACGTTTATAGGAACTAATGACATGTAGATCATTATAAGTATACCTAATCACTAATATTAATATGTGGCTATTTTACTTAAAGAACATGATTATTATCTTATAAAATCTACCTCATGTTCTAATCCTCCTCCTACCGATCCTATCTACCTACTTAATTTATTTTATCTATACCACTTCCTATCTAATTAACCTGCCATGACCTATCTCATATTATTATGTAACATACCCGATGCCTATGCCTAACATGATACCCCTTCATAATATTTTGACATTGGCATAACGTTTTGTGTTACCCTACCCAAATTACCCACACCCAAAATCATATATTTACTAAACTCACTCATCAAAACAAGACTCTCCCATTATGGCCACCCTCAATATTCAATGATCATATTGTATCACACACTATACCTCTATCCACCATTATACAACATTCACATCATTTTGCAACTGTATCATTTTGAAACATGTGGCAACGATAAGGCCCAATCATAATAATGTGATCAAAATGGTTAAATATTTGAATCAAGAGGGTAGCAATGTAATTAATGTGAGGGAATTAACAGTCTGTGAGTTCAATTGATGCGAAGGTAGGTTACAATCGACAATCATTTTGGGTAAGGTAACATATGTTCCATAGCTATATATTGATAGACAATGTTGCATAAGAACAATTATGTGTGGCACCATAGCTGGGATGGAGCTCCATAGCTGGGATGGAGCTCGACAATGTTGAGATCATTAAAGCCAATTCAACTGCTTGTGATATCTTCGTTTGAGAAAAATGGGTTTTGCTTTTAGAAAAGTTTTAGGGTGTCGATACTCTGATCACACTAGAGTTTTCTAAGACTTTTGATGGGGAAAATACCCTAGTTCATACTCTTACCATTCCTATGAATGAAGAGGTCTTGTCTGTGAGAACTCGGCTCCCTAAAACTAGTGAAAAGTGGTATAAGAACTTGAGGATTACGAACGAGAGTTCGCACCCCTTTGTAGAAGATTTTGTGTCATTACCCAACTTGAAATAGGGAGTCAAGAAAGAGCTATTGCAACTGGTATGGAAATATCTTGTGTATTTTATTCAAAAATTTGTTACATGTGAGGGTTTTTATAGCAACGTTTATCATTATTGAGTATGTATTATCATGCATCTAACTAGCATAAAACTAATGAATAATCTCTATTTTCTTCTTATGAGTCTGACTAAGATGGTTGCAACAATTGGTTTTTGGAACAATCTTGAATTAGCCTTGTTCCACTAGGGGCTTATCAAAATTATCATGAAGGATGAGTTATATAAGATAGGGATCTTTTGGGGACCCTTGTCATAGGGAGGAAAATTGAAGTCATGGGCATCTGTTCAGCCTCTCACAAAGAAGTTGGTAGCTAGAGGGAAAAAGGACCCTGTTTCATAGTCAAATCCTAGATGATCTTATCCCACTTTGGCATCTCAAAAGGAAAAGGGAAAGAAAATTGGGAATAGCTGCATTGATATTATAAGTGAATATGAGCCAAGACTAGACTCTAAGCCCACAGATATGGGCAATGGGGATACATGTGTTGAAATTTTTCGGTTTACAGCAAAGGCGACTGCCCGATTTAGGAGGATATGCAATTTCAAGTTGGGACTTATGATGACAAGAGGAAGAAATAGAAAGGTAAGCCTATTACGCTCAAACCATTTAGGTTTTATAGTCTTACCTACCAGAAATTTTAAAAACAAAATAAAAGGCTTTTGCTGCAAAACCAGAGGTTAAAGGCTAGATTACATAAGATCAAAAATAAATTATAAAATATGGGTACCTTGTTAAGAGAAATTGATGAAGTTGAAGGGCATGAGGCCAAAGCCACTCATTATTCCAAAGAATGTGCAGCAGAGGCACAAATATTATTAATTCTATCCTCGACGATATTTTAACCAACACAGGAATTATTGCAACTCAAGCCTGATATTATGGGTTGGAAGAGGGATGAAGTCTTTGATTTGGGGATAATTGATAGAGAAACTCATTGACAAGTAAAGAAGAAAATAATTAAAGTATGGTTCACTATATACTTAGGCCAAGAAGCTAAGTGGGGTATTGAGATCAAGAAGTGGGAAGACAAAGCCTTAAAGGAAGAAGAGATTAAGATAACTGCAATTAAACTAGCTATGCAGCGGCTTACTACCTAGATTCCTTCATGGGTCTATTCCATCTATTTACATGAGCATTGGGTCACTTTTCAATTGCAACAGAATGTAACAGGACAACGTTATCAGATTTCAAAACCTCAAAACTTCTTGGATATGTATGTGTATGTTGAAAATTATGATTAGAACTTGTTGTGTGAATTGTATGTATTTAATTTTATTTTACCAAGCAATTCAAGGTGGAATAAAAACCCATTTGTAGGGGATATTCATCTCAGAGCTTTAGTTTCTTATATCAATAATTTATTACAATGGAACAAATCCCATAATTTTCATGTAGCATTAGAGAAAGCTTCAAACCTTGTATTTAGTTAGGAGTACCCTCTAATAGGGATGATTCATGACAGTCTCAATCAATGAAGGATGGAACCAAGAGATGGGAATACATTGTGCATAACCAAAGGTTTTTTGTCACTGAATACAGGGAAGTATCTAGAGATGGAACTTGTAAATTTTTTATTGTTTGATCAAGATTTATGGGATGGACTTATAAAACACCTTAAACAAATTTTTCAAATGGGCTACCCATACCTTTTCTTGGTAGTAAAGATGGTTGAGTTTTATTGTCATTCCTTGATGAAATACGAAGTTCACTAGATAAGGTTGAGATTTCATTTCCCCATCCTCTGGTGCCCTACAAGGCACTACCAGGATCCTGTCAATTAGGACGAGTTATAAGAGAAAAATTGTTGGAAAGAAGTAGAAAGATGCCTTCGTTACTATTATTTGGGGGAATTTGGCCATCCAGCGTATTCCGAGAGTAGTGTGCATGTCAGAGTTCCCTAAGGAGAAGGTGATGATGCATGAGGACATACATCAAGTTTAGCAGGGGGTGTGTTAACCTACAAAATTAACCATTTTGCTACAAAATCAACTCTTTTTGTTGAAAAACCATTTCCCCTTTTCCTACATTTTCCTTCCCAAATGTTATTAATTCCATAGTTACCATGAGCTATTAAGGTATAATGCATGTCTTGTTAGTTTTCTATTCTAAGTTATGAAAAGGGATAGAATTTGTTAAAGAGTGCTTGATGTTATAAGTCATATGCATGCACGTGTGTGTGTCTATGGAACAAATCGAAGGTACTAACTTTCGTTTTCCAAGGTCATAAAGACACATTTTTACATGCATGCATTAATACTTAGATTATTGACACATAGGGACAAACAAAGCGCTAGAAGAATGAAACAACCAACAAACATATTTCCAGGGTGTTTTCATCTTCTTTTATGCATTAATATGGCATATTTTTAGTTGTTTATTGTAGCCAATAGAAAGGGTATGTTATTTTATAGATTTTGTTCGAACTGAAGAGAGAATTTGTTATGAAACCAGCTCAAGCAAAAGATAGAAAAGATAGATCAACGCCTTAGAATTTAGCCTCTTCGAGGGGGAAACCTCCTTTACATTACATAAATGAAAAATTCTTGGATGATACAAATGAAAGGACCTCCTTTCTATATATAGGAGTCTAAGGGGTCATACCATAAGTAGAGCCGAAATAACAATAATAATGTAAGGGCACAATAATAACAATAGTGGGCTTCTATGGGGCACAATAGTAACAATATGGGCACTACATGGGTACATCAATATAATAAGTGGGTTGTACTAATAACAATAAGGGGTTACACTAGTAGTATCGGGGCCTAACAACATTTTGTGTCTTGAAGTATTAATGAATAGAAAATTTGATGCCTTGGCACACATAAGTTGATGTGTCTCCAAGGCTTGTTATGCTAATTATATGTAACTTATGTTTGGTCCAATTTTATTAATGAAAGAGAGTTCTTTGGATAGTGTCTTATTAGTTGTTGGGGTCGATATTCTCCCATGTACTTACAAATATGTATGGAATTTTTTAGATGTAACAACTATTGAAATTATGTCATAATTTTGATAATATACATGCTCATGGATGCATAATTTCTTCTATTGAATTCTTGTATTTAAGTGAGATTTGGGTGCATGCCAAACTCCAAGTTTGGGCCTGCTCAAGGTAAGTCTTTGTGCATTCTTTTATTTCTAGTTATTTGTTTATGTGTGTCATTTCTTGCAGCCTTTAATCAGGTTAATGGTTAATAGGTTTGTGATTGTCCAATTAGATTTAATGGTGTGTTTGTTAAGCATAGTTGGTTTTATTTCCAATGCGATAATTTTGTGGGCCTTGTTTTTACCTTGAGTGCATTTTAAAAGTGGTTGCATAGTTTCTGCAAAATCAATATCCTCTCCTGCAAAATCGGTAAACTTCTACAAAATTGCAGAACTGTTGTAGAATCATATTTTGATGGGGAAACATAATTAATCATTGATCTTGTTTGTAAGATTTTCACCCCAGTGATGGAATAAACTTATGTATAGGATAATTGAAATAGTTTGAGCTATCTTAGCTTTGATTTCCACCATTTGTAGGTTTTATGCATATTCATATAACTTGGTAGGAATTTTGGTACTAGTGTATATAGTAGTGTGCACTCACAAGTTAAAAACCCCCAGTCAATAATTAAATGACTGCGTGAACTATCTCTTAATAAAAATACATATATTCACACTGTCAAACATCATTCTTAACATTCAAGCTAAGATTGTCGAGTCTGAGTTAATGGGTGAAATGGTTAATGCACGTGTCAAAGCTATCAAACCCTGCAAACGTCACCAAACCTGAAAGTAGGTATGCTTGTTTAAAACCCTAAAGAAATTCAAAGTCCATAATGGTAAATAAATCATAAATAAATAAAAGAAGTACACCTAGATCTGGTTAATACTTGAAATTTTATTGTAGAATATTCCCAACGAGAAATGAAAATAGATAAGCTACAGAAAAACCCTCTAGAGTTGCCTCTCAAGAATCATACTATCCAAGTGAAATGATTTAGAAATTGGAAGAAGTTTCAAAAAGAGTTGAGAGGTAAGAGACTAGAAAAATTAGAAGGAAGAAAAAATTAGTTGCCTAGCATTGATGACGGAGCCAACCAAGCAAATGTATGAGGAGAATGTGACTGGGGGGGGAGAAACCCTAACCACCCCTTGGATGATCCCTTTTTGTAGGATCACCTTGAGCAATCTAGGCCATACTTCCACCGACAAACCATGTGATTACATGTTGGTTCCGCGTGGATAATAAGCCACGTCGCTATAAGACACATGGCTCAAAAAAATAAGGTCATGGTGTAACATTATCCAAACATGAGGATGAGGAGTCGAGTCGTGGTAGGACATGCCTATTATGAATGCCAGGTCATGGGGTTTCATATGTGTATGAACATTAAAATCACAATACTAAGAAGTTTGTTTCCATGGAATTTTTTGTAAATTTTGGAGGTACATTACATGTGGTATCAGAGTTCTATGTTACAAAATTGTAACCTATAAGCCAAACCATAGCTTTCATTTAACAAAATAACGATGAAAAAACCATCTATAAGATCTATTGTTGGAGAAGAAAAAATATGGGTACAATTAGGAATATAAGCTTCACCTCATATAGTGGAATTATTAGATATAGTTAAAGAGTTGAAACTAGAACTAGATAACATTAAAGTAGGAAATAAAAAGTTGTTTAAAGATAGCACTGAGAAAGAAAAGCTCATAAAAAAATTAATTAATAATTCCAATCTAAAGAAAGTAGAACCAATTGCAGGGGAAGGAGGTAGAGAGGAGTCCTATAAATGAAAAAAATAAAAATAAAAAATCCATACATTAGAAATGAAAGTAGGGATGTTATACCTAAACATGAAAAGGAAAATGAACAAAATTAAGTTAAAACACTCCTAAGAGTATTATACTATGAGAAATTAATATGATTTTATTGATTGGATTAAGTGTGTAATAATATTAAGCAATTGTTTCCAGAATACCCCTACTTATAGGAATAGGTATGTTAGGCATCCAAGAGTGCAAGTAGTTTTATGATAAATCAATTTATTAGTAATGCATGCTATAATTAGTGAAATCTAATCCATGATTGTTTGTATATTTAGCAGAAAAAGAAGCTAATAATCTTGGAATCAAGAAAAACACTTACATAGCCAAGTCAAAAAAATGCATACAGTATAGATGTGTAAGGATGTTGTATATGTTGATGGAGTTGTGGATGTTGTGCATTGTTTGAAGCTTAATTTGCAGAATAATCCTTTGTTGTATTTTTTAATGATTGTAAGATATTTTTAACTTGCACAAAAATACTTTTTGTACATAGTTGATAGATTGATATGCATATATGTCTTATATTCCATATCTACTATAGTCTATCTAGAAGGTAGGTAGGAAAATAATCATCATGGAGAGTAGTTATAGAACTTTATAGGTACAGGTAGTCCATGACTAACTCTTTGCGCAAAGTGGTGAGCTCCAGTATTGTAGCAATAATGCTACAACTCCTGAGGCTTCCTGTCTCTCATTTTATCAACCCGGTTGTTCGTACAAACTTGGAAGCGACGGTGCTATATGCACAAGTACTAGCTCTTGTCGCAGCTGTCACTTGGTCAGCTGGCACAAGTCCGCTAGGGCTCAAGCCAACTTCTATAGGCTCACAGAAGAAGCTTTATCAATGATGGACGAAAGCTAGCTCAAAAGAGACTAATCTACTTGACAAAAATGAAATGAAAGCAAATCAAAGCATGTAAGCCTAGGAAACCCTAATTTGACTAGTCTAACTTCTATAATGCAAAGAATGTGAATGAAACTTCTACCAATGCTGCTACTACCTCTAATAAGTGAAAATGCACGGATCTAAACTACTTGCATCATAAAAGACATGTTTTTTTACTCTTTCATTAAGTGGGTGGAATGATTGTGATCTTGTGCTTATCAGGGTTTGGTTGTGTAGATGGGATGGAGAAGGAAGGAAAACGTGGGACAAGTTGGGGAGGCTAGGAGAGGTCCCTAGGGATCCTTAGCATCCATCCACGGAGGTTCCTCACATTCAGAAGCTCAGAAACCGAGTGAGTGGCCTCCTATAGGATGTCTGCAGGGGATCCTACAGGATACTCAGAGGTTTCTACAGGATAGTCCTGTAAGTCTTCTACAAGATGTTCTGTGCAATTCTACAGGATGATTGGCCGTGGAGGTTTTGGGAGATGATGGAGTGTTGGAGTGGTGTGGGAGGCTAAGTGAGATGGAGATGGACCTGATGATGGCTCAGGAGCTAGAAAATCAGATGAAGGAATAGGAAAGGAAATGAGTGTAGGGAGTAGGTTGGAAGATAAAGGGCTATGTCAACGAAAGTTGAAGGAAATGGAGCTATGTGGGAAATGAGAGGTTTGGAGGGTAAATGAGTGAGACAGAGGTTAAATAGGACTTGAGGATAGATCAAGAAGAAGAAGAAGAAAATGGTTTGAGAAGGAGCAACGCAAATGAAACAAATGACTTATGCATCAAAACGAGAAATTCATTAACCTATGATGATTGTGCCATGAAACCTATGAACAGAAATGGAAAAAAAGAAATGAAACCTATGTGAAACAATTATGAAACTAAGTATTTATAAACCCAAACATGCATCCAAACTAATATCAAGTTCTGCAAATGAGATTCAAACACTAATGATTGCATGGTGAAGCAAAGAAAGTGTTTTTGTTGGCAGCAAGGTTACATTGGTCCCAGCTCATGATTCCACTGAAGGGGAGGTGAGATACAAAGTACTTGGTAGCCTTTTTCTGAATATATTCCCTGTGATTAACCTATCAAGCAAATCTGAACATTAAAAACCTTTTCTAATCATCAAAAGCAACCTAAACAACAACACATCATTTAAATCCAAATAACAGATTTTATTATGAGAATGCAGCAAAGACACATAAATATAAACAAGGGAGGTACTGGGCGCTTGAGATGGGCCCAACCCCAAGAACTACAGCCTCCCAAGAGAGATTTAGAGATGGTGCAAAGCTGGATCCATCTTTATTAACCAAGAATGAAAAGTTACATCAAAACTGTCCACAAGGAGAGCTTGAGAAAGAGCTGAAAGCAAAACTAATCCATGGCCTACCAATCGAATTACAAACTAGCTAACTA
>APFE030606097.1:124102-144056 GCA_000404065.3 Pinus taeda
TTCTACCTAATTCGAGTTTCCTCCTCCAGCATGAGGGGAATTTAATAACTTGATCCTTATCTCTAATGACACTTAACAACTATGTAACTAATCATTAAATACAACAAAGTGCTTAATCTGGAGTTTAAAGAGTCCTAATTTAACTATAACTCTAACTCTATCTTCCTCGTAGCATGATTCCTTCTTGATTCTAGACATCTGGTCTTCTTTTCAGTTGAGCTGAGATGGCTGAGATGAGTATCCAATATTCCATGCTGGCCTAGGATGCTGAATGCTTTAATGGTTCAGTGATGCTAGGAGAAATACTCTATTTTTTCTCGGTTCCAGTCTTCCACCACCTGTTCGAATATGTACCAACATGCCTTTAGCTCTTTAATAGCCCAAGAATATAGAGCATTACCATGTTCCTGATGTGCTGGAGGCTTCATTGATGAACAGGTGTGCAAGCCAAAATTCTTCATATGCAACTCCTTCCAAACCCTAATGACCGATAATAAAGTGACTTTATAATCAAAAACTTTATACTTAGGTCAAAACATTTTACCTTTGTTAAAGGTACACCTGTCAAAATTTGAATGGCCTGGTAGCTTCCTTTGATCTCTTACATGTCACTTAGGTGTTCCCTTTGAAAATTTCTAATTATCTTATCGAACTGTTTGCTTGTATTAAAAAACAGCACCTACAGTAGTTTCGCAGTTTCGTAGCGCGCTACGAAACTGCGAGACTGTTTAAACAATTTATCCTTTTTTCTAAGATTTTTACCACTCTGCTACTTGATTGCAAAAACTCCTTTGACTTTGGATATATGTAGCAGAGATTAAAACATATTCAAAATACCAAGATTAAGCAAAATTTGACAAAATTTTGAGACATAACCGCTTTCCTGAACAGTGAACTTATTTGTCAGGTACTCGGCTTAGCTTTGCCTTCAAGTCTTCAGCGACTTTCTTTAGTTGATTAATTTCTTCCTCAGCTGCCTCTATTAAGAACTCTTTGCATGGATTCATATCAAATTTAAAGTTCTTAAACCATTCTTGCTGCCCTCTAGGAATCTCTGTTACAGCAGCTATAATTTCCGGAGACACTTGAACTTCCAACATACCTATTCTTGAATTTAAACCGGTGAAATTCAAAGCAAACTCTTTGGTTACCTGAGCATGCCCACTCTGCAGCTTCTTACAGAAATTCCAGCATCCAGCATCCTTGAAAGCTTTCTTCATGCCTTCGTCCCTCAATGTTATGTCTAAACCTTCAGGTTCATTCCTTTGGCATTTGCCGGACCTGTGCTCCTTTCTTTCCATCTTTAGTTTGAAATCTTCGCAGCCAAATTCTTTCTTGGAAATTTTCACAATCAAATTTCAAAAATTCTGGTCGAGATGGTTCACCTCTCTTTTAACTCAGCCTCGCTTGAATAGCCTCGCTTGAATTTCAAATACATCATCCACTGGCTTGACACTTCTGTACACTTATGATCATCATAACGATCCATGCACAGTAAAATCCGTTGTAATGATATTTCTGTGCATTCTAATAATTCTGTGGGTGGAGTGACGACTAATGAGCGTTTAGACATGCGTACGGGAGGTACACATACTGTTATGAGAAGATAGAATCAGTGACTCATCAACGGACCTGACACTTTAGGTAATATTTGCTGCGAAACGCACGAATCCGCGATTTCGCAGCGCAGTTAGTTTAAATTTCTAATCATGCGCTACGAAACGGCTTGATGATACTGTGCAGCGAAATGACTGAACAATGATTACACTGCGAAATTGACCAATAGGAGGCTACACTGCGAAATCACGAAAAGACTCGGTGGATAGAATAAGACAAGACATGGCTTATAACACAATGATGATGGAGGAAAAATAATAGGGTTAGAGCATAATTCGAAATGAACACCTTTGAAACTCCCGATACTAAATATGAAATATGAAATGAAAACCATTTGACACAAACCTTTGACATTTAATTAGGACAAAGGACTATATACATAAAATTTTAATTCTAAGTGATAACAGACTCCCTGCGAGGAGCATCGTGTCTTATTTTGTAATCGAGCTCTGCTCTATTGGAGGTTGCCCCCTTGAAGAGGCAAGTGAACATTACTCTCTGAATAATAAAATCATTGCTATTATGTGTCCTGGGTATCTTTTCTTCGCATATTCTATGTTCTGGGTATCTTTTCTTCACATATTCTGTATTTGGGTATCATTTGCAGGTTAAGAGCATAACATCCAAATAGCCTCAGATGTGAAAGAGATGGTTTCTTACCAGTCCATACCTCTTGTGGAGTTTTATCCTCCAACGCTGATGAATGTGATCTGTTGACGAGGTAACATGCTATCTCCACCGCCTCTACCCAGAATTCATGTCCTAACCCGGCACCACTGAGCATGCTTCTTGCCCTTTCCATCAACGTATTGTTCATTCTTTCTACAATTCCATTTTGTTGAGGTGTATATGGAGTAGTCTTCTACCGTGTTATACCACATTTCTTACAGAATTCTTCAAATTCCTTACTACAAAACTCTCCACCGTTATCTGTCCTCAGTACCTTATCTTCTTCTCTGTCTTGTTTTCCACCAGAGCCTTAAATTCTTTAAACTTGTCAAAGACTTCAAATTTCTTCTTAAGGAAATATATCCATGTATTCCTTGAGAAGTCATCTATAAATGATACATAGTACACAGACTTACCCAGTGATGGCACCTTCACAGGTCCAAACATATCATTGTGCACAAGCTCTAATATTTGTTTTGTCCTCTTACCACCAGAGGGGAAACTCACATGATTCTGCTTCCCGTATACACAATTTTCATAGAAATCAAAATCCAGAGAGATATTACTCATACCTTCTACCATACCTTTACCATGAAGTATTCAAAGGCCCTTCTCTCCAATATGGTCAAGCCTTTGATGCCACAGCATGGTCTTCTCTCCAGAGACCACTATATTTTCTGCTCCACTTTCAAGAACCACAGAACTATTGCACCCATCAACAACAGTGCTACCTTGTAGCTTGTATAGAGTTCTAGTCTGAACTCCTTGCATAAATACCAGTGCTCCCTGAACCATCTTGCAGGTATGCTTCTCGAACATTATTTTTACACCTGGATCATCCAACTTGCTTACAGAAATTAGATTTCTTACCAATGTAGGAATATGAAAAACACCCAAAAGTTTTCTAACCCTTCCACCTTGCAACTTCAACTTTACTTTTTCGCGACCAGTGATTCTAGCCTTCCTGTCATCCCCCAAGAAGACATCACCACCATTGTATTTCTCATACTCGCAGAACCACTCTATGGGGAGTGAAGTGAAAGGATGCACCTGAGTCAATCAACCATGCCTCATGATCTACTTTTGTACTTGAAGGAGCCAAGTACACATCCACACCTTCATCCGAGGTGGTTTTCACCTCTACAGAAGGAGCATCATTAGATCTCTTTCCTTTATCAGGAGCTTTAGATTTACAGTCCCTTTTGAAGTGCCCTTCCTTTCTGCATTTCTAGCACGCCACCTTTACAGGTTTTCCTGGAGATTTAGATCTCCCTCTAGATTTAGATCTCCCACTCAATGACTTATTTTTGTTTCTGTTCTGGGACCATCCTCATACAGACAAGGCATCACCATTCTGGCTCTCCATATTTTTTCGTCTCATCTCATCTCCTCCGTCAGCAAGGATGAGACTATTTCATCAAACTACAAGGCAGTTGCATTGCTACCTATAGCAATAACCAGACTATCCCATGAATCTAGTAGAGAAAACAACAAACGGATACATAATCTTCATCTAAAATTTTGATATCAACAGAGGCTAATTGACTTACCATAGTATTAAATGCGTTCATATGCTCTGTCACCGAGTCTCCATCTTTCATCCTCAAGTTATACATCTTTTTCCACAAGAGCAGTTTATTCACCAGAGACTTATATTGGTACAAAGTCCCTAGCTTGTCCCACAAAGCCTTCGTCGTAGCTTCCCCTGATACATTCAGCAATACCGAATCTGAGACACACAATCGTATTGTGCTCTTTGTCTTCCGATCCTTCCATTCTTCATTGGACACTCATGTTGGTTTAATACCCAGTTCTACCATGATCCACTGATCTTTATCCACCAACAGATCCTCCATCTTGAGTTTCCACAACTCAAAACTCTGGCCATTAAATTTCTCGATCTCTATCTTTCCACTGCTCGTCATCTTCTTTCACCACCAGAATCGATCTCATGGATCTCCCGCTGAACAGGGTCTACCACAGGCCCAAGCGAAACCCCTCAGCAACAAAGGCGTCCCCTTGAATCCAAAATAGCGCTGATACCAAATGTAGGTTTTAACCCCGTACAGAAAGTACTTGCATATGAATTCTAACACACAGAAAATAAACAATGCGAGAGCATAACACATATACACAGAGATTTTCCCACTAGATCCCAAAACCGAGACTACCAGCTTGATTTTTCATTATATTCCTTTCAATGTTACAATACATATTTATATATGCCGAAGCATCCAATACCATGGACTGAAAACCATCGCGTCGAAAACCATGGACCGAAAACCATAGGTAGGTTTGCCCAACCTAATATAGGGTCCAAAAAAAAAAAAATCCCGGGGCGCTGCCCCGGACCCTGTAGAGGGGGGCTACCCGCTACGCAACGAAGGGGGGGCTCCACTCCCCCTCTAACCCCCCAATTCACTACATAGATTAGTCGTGGAAAGAATATAACACAACCCAACAGTCTGAAGACTTTTAAAGTAAATTTAGTAAAAGTAGTTTTTTTCTTTCAAGAGGACAAAAATATGCTTTATGTTTTATATTTGGAGGAAAAACATGTAAAAACAGTAGTTTACTATGTTTTTTCAGTTTTGAATCAATCCTCTATGAGATCAAAGATGTAGTGAACCTGAACTCATTTTGATACACGTATCTACTATATATTTTCATAAATGAAGACAAAGAAGGTTGTTATTGGTTTCTCAATTTCTAGAGGAGTTATTGCAGTTATGTTTGTGATTTGGTTTTAATGATCATGCTTGAATGTTGAAGGGGTTCCAGTAAATTTATGGAGATTCTTATGGTATGAATGTTTTCGGAATAAGTTTTTCTCTCTCTTTTTATATGTCATTCTCTTCTATTTTCTTCGTATTGATTTAAAGGTTTAGGGGACAGTTATACTTGAATTCATCTTATATGCTCATGTCTGACTGAATTGACTATATTTCAGTTGCAAATGAAATATGTATGCCTTTAAAGTATTGTGTTTTCTTCTTGATGGTCATTGACCTGAGTTGTAGTGATAAAATGTTATTATTTCTGCTCTTTTTATAAATGTCTTGATACTCTTACCTTTTATATACTAAAATTTTGTTATTCATTCCGAAAATTGTACTAATTAAGCCTCCATTTATGAAGTTGGCTAGAGATACATCAACATGTCACCATAGGGATATCACTATTATTGTCAATACCTTTTCTTAGAATCCTCTACCACCTTCATTATCAAAATCCAAACATTTCTAGAATTGTTCTTTGTATGTTATAGAGTCAAATCTTTAGTTTTCATTAGTTGGGGGATCCCCCTCCGTCTAGAAAGGCCAATTTTCTAGCCGAAAGCGGTTTGTGGTTACCTCCATGGCCCTTTCTTCAACCTAAAGGGATTTACGGAGTGATAACATAGTGGCACCATTGTCAAGGAATCGAAAGCTTAAATTATCCCCGGAAGATTCATGTCCAAAATTTACATCATAGGCTAAATTGTAAATATTATTTTGATTGTTTGAAATTTTCATTGGATGCATCCTTATTTGAGAAGACCTAGCTTCTAGGAGGTTCACTAGGCAGAACCCTGACCCAAATCCTCCTGTAGTGGTTTTTGATCCTGAAAAGCTCCTTATGAAGGAGAGAGTGGTGTTGGAAAGTCAAGTTAGTTATTGTCCTATCAGGAAATTTGCTTCCTCACCCAAAACTTCTTCTGAAATCCCATTGTTTAGAATGAGGTCTTGTTCTAGTATCCCTAAAATTATAGCAGATTCAAACATTTAAGTTCTTGTGTATCATTCCCAAGGATTGAGTTTAGTCATAATATCATCCAACAGTTCAGTAAACTCAAAGGTCTAGTTGACAAAGTTTAGAAAGCTACTGAAAACACAGTCCTATCTTGGAGAAATATCCTTGCTCAATATGTTTTCACTACTGGCTTTGTTCTAGTTCTTCCATCCTCTATTGTTGTTGTTACACTGCCTGTTAGTCACCAAACTACTCAGGTAGTAATTATGGCAGCAAGATATGCTCCTCTAGTTTTTCCTGATCTATTAGCGCTCAAATCTACCTTAGGCTGAAATAAGGTAAAACTCAAGGCTACATCAAACCACGCTCAGCCTCGTAGCTAGCCCTATGAGGACAGGAGAGGGCTCTCTCTGGGTCTATCTCGGAAAAGGTAATCAATGAGGCTCAAGATGACTAAATTTGCAACTGATCTTAGGCTAGGTATTAAGTGCAGGGGTTTGATTTGATTTGGGTTTTTAGGGTTTTGTTGAAAATAATGGGAAAGGCAATTTGGGCTCGGGGATGAGGCACAGTTTTTGCAGAGATCTGATTAGGGCAAGGAAGGCAATCGTTTTGATGCTTTAAAGCAAGTGAGGTGGGTAGATCAGATAGGTGAGGAGCTAAGGAGAGCAAGAAGCTTTCAAGGATTCTCTTTAAACAGATGAAAACATGGAAAATTAAACAAACTTAAAGGTAGAGCATAACCATCGATGGATTCTACCTTAACACTTCATTTGTTCAATTGTAGAAGATGAAAGAAGGAAAATGATACACATAACAACTTACAATTACTGAAAGAAGCACACTATCAAAACATAAATCCACATGGATCCCAAACAGTGCTGCAAAACCCTGGTCTTTCCTTAGCCAAAAATGCAGAGAAAATATGTACAATAGTATGCCAAAGCAATCCAAAGTGTCCAACCTCTCCAACCCCTGAAAATGATTGAGAAATTACATAATATAGGCAAGCCAACCCATTCCCTTGCCTCTAGGGGTCGATCTCATCATCCTAGGAGTTGTTTCAACCAACTCTAAACAAAGCACTACAATCTAGGCAGCCAAAACAACTTGCCTCTATAAGGTAGGAAACCAATTCATTCATTCAATTTTCACTCTTTGGTGAATGAATCTTATAGAACAAGTAACTAAGTGTCAAAATTACATCATTTTCAATTAATTACATCAAGATAAGTCAAAAATTACATCACAAATCAAAACTAGTCAAACTGGCCGAATTTCTGAGCTGAAAGATAAAAAATTGGCCAAAAATCTCTATGCGTCGCGCGCCTGAGCTCTATGCGTTGTGCGCCTTTCATCCTGCTTTTGGGGCACTTTTCGACATCCAAATCAAGCTCACAATAGCTAGTTGGAAAGCCCCGGATGTTTTCTATCCAGCCCAAGTGGAATTTCTCAATTTGGAGCTCATTTTCCCCCTCAAAATGTCATTCTCCCGGAAGTACTTCCTGCTGGTGCAAAAGGTGGCAGAAAGGTGATTTTCTAGGTGTTTTTGGCCCTTTTGATCATCCAGAACTTGATGAAATGCTTTGGCAATAACTGAGCATGCATAACTTACCATGACAAATCCAAAACTATAAATTTTTCCTCCAGCAAGTGTCCCAATCATAAGCGCGCGTATCGACGCGCTACGCGTTGAGCTGAAAAACCTGTTTTGCAAGCCAAAAATTTCAAAATGACAAAATTTTCTCCAAATTCTTTGAAATTTGGGCTGAAGGTGCCTCATCAAGTGCCATGCTCAGCCAAAGAAGCTTCGGCCAAGATTTGGAGCCAATCTTTCCTTTTACTCCGTTTTAGTGTCTTCCTGGTGCATGCAGTTCATTGATGGAATCATTGTCTTGTTCGTATGATGAATTTGTCCGTCTCCATGGTGTTTGAAACAAGGTGTATGTTTGGTTTGGAATAATGTGTCATAAACAATCCATGCAAAGCTTATAAGATGAGAGTTGTTCTCATCTTTACCTTCATAATCTCCATGACGCCAATAAATTGGGTGATATGTTACATGATACCAAGCAAATGCCTTTGCATATTGATCATCTGAAGAGTTGTTTTCATCATCTCCAGACCATGACCTGGCTTCCTTTTTAAGAGCCTTCACTTCATACATGATTGTTTCCTTGAGATCTCCAAGCTTAGAACCATGGAGTTTTGACAAACTGAAAATGTTTCCACTTACTATTTATGCTTCATATATAATTCCATAATGGTACATTGATGTAGCCAATTCAGAGTCATACCCATTTTTTCATAATAATGCATCATTAAGGTACTGTTGAAATCACCGCACCTCCAAATCCTTACCATATGCCTTCTCCGCAACTTCCTTTGTGAATGAGTTTATAGACAGAGTATGTGTTGCAACTTTCTTCACGGATTTGTAAAGTTTACCAACTATGTTTTCTTTAAAAATTCACCATACAAAAAATACCATCAAACAACCATCAAAATTTGGATGAAAAGCTATGAGAGAAGCTCAACCCACTTGTACAAATGATGATCCAAGCATATTGGGCGATTTTGGAGCAAAATTTTGAAGTTTTTGGGCTTGTTGGTTGTATGCGCCGTGCACCATCCCAATGCACTGTGCGCTCCCAATGCGCTGCACGCATACAAATTTACACTGGCTAATTGAGCCCAGTGCGTCGTGCGCACCCAATGCGTCGCGCGCCTTCTGTATGGGTCGCGCGCCACATAGTGCATTTTGCAGGAGGCTTTTGGAGGCCTTCCTGGTGTCGCAATCGGGTGAAGGATAGCTCGTTGGAAAGGTCTCTGAGTCTAATTTCCAACCCAACCATAATTTTTCAATTTGGAGTTCATTTTCCTTGTCAAAAAGCAAATCTCCCAATACTGGTCAAAATATGCCAAATGAGGCTACCTCAAGGCAGAGTGCTGTTGCAGTCAACTTTTGAATGCCTTCCTCAACTCCAAATTGAGCTCATGATAGTTCATTGTAAATATAGTTTTGTCTATTTATCCTTTGACTCATCAAGAAAATTATTTGGCCAACCAATCTAGGAGAAAACTTCATTTTCCCAAGGTCACTTCAAAGGTGCATCAATTCTCCCGAGGTGATTGTATTTTTGACATTTATCTAAAACCATGACACCTGTGTAAAAAGTGAAAGAGGTTTTGTTTCCTTGGCCTGTTGTGGACAAAAACCTCTCTCAGTTTTTCAAAATTCATCTTTGATTTCTCTAGAACATCTTTTGAGTGAAACTTATCCCGATGTGTGAAACAAGGGATTTTTCCGAAATGAAGCGAAATGAAGGGGATAAGGGGCTTCTAAATTTTTGGGGAAATTTTTGGAAGTAGGGAGGGATGTTAGGAAGCAGGGGAAAGTGGAATCTCAGTGATCGAGTGAGGGGAAGGGGTCCAAAAGGGCAAAACACAGGCCTAGCCTAGAAAATTGCCAAGTTGTGGCAAGAAACTAGGGTTTGTGCAAAAATGAGGAATTTGGGGGATCTCAGTGATGGGAATTGTTTAATAAGGTACATTAATGATAGGGGAAAGTGTTATGAACATCAGGATACAAGTTTTTTCTAATGATTTGACCATTCAAGAGAAATTTCCTTCAAAACCCTAGGAGAGGGAAATGAACCTTGCCTAGGCGCAACTGAGCCCATGAACAAGCGGTTAAAATGACCCAATGGAACCTGACATGATGATAAAAAACATTCTGAATGATGATAGAACTCAACTGAAGAGGAATAGACTGACATTGGGCAACTTGAAACGAGTAAAAGCAAACCCTAGACCTAATGCCTAGTGACCAAATTTTGCTTTGAAGACTCACTGAAATGACAAAATTTGATTTTGACACCTTAAAATCACTTGTAAGAGCATGTTTGATCACTGGAGGAAGGCTGAAAAGAATGACATTAACATGCTCAACTTCATGATCTACCTCTCAATTATGGGCAGAGGACTCCATAGTATGATGGCAAAGGAGAAATCACTGCTAAGATTCATGTTGACAAGGTCAATGATTTCATGGATTTGGAGGAAGTAGACCATGATGATGTTAAAAACAAATTATTTTCTCAGAGTTTTTTCAGTGATGTCAAGAAATGGTTCATGAGTTCTCGCTTGGGAGCATTTGCAAATTATCAAGAGTTAGAATATTCTTTCTTTGCAAGTTGGGGTGAAAAGAAGAGCCCTTTGCAGATCTTGGCTAAGTACAACAACTTTAAAACACAACCCAAAGAATTTGTTCAAGACTTTTCTACAAGGTTCAACAAATTGTACAATTCAATTCTTCCAGAGATTAAGCCTCCTCCTAGGTTTGCATTATCCAGATTCTTTTGACCCTAAAATGGCTTATCAAATCAGAGAATAAATTCGGCAACATTGGAGGACATCCAAAATAATGCAATCAATGTGGAGGTTAATCTATTAGTGAAAAATTCTAAGTTGAAGGCTGAGAAGAGAGTCATCATAAAGGAGCATCATGCAACTTCCTCAGATGCTAAATTTGAAACATTGGTTAAGTCAATGGAGAAGATGATGGAGAAAATCTTCCTGGCTGACCGGATAGCAGTTCCAGAGACCCAGATTGGTCCACAAATTAGAAATTTGGGTTTGCGAAGGTAGCCACAGTTGTCGTACAAACCTTGGGAGTAGAAAGGTCTGGAACAATCACAACATCAAATAAGACCACCGTTCCAACAACAGTTTGCTCAAGATCAGGATGAGGAAGATGAGAAAACTCCTTAAGATCAGATTTTATTTTTTGGTGATGGGTTGCAGGAGGTTTATTTGACCAAAGAGGATGAAGAATATGAGCATCTTGAAAATTTTGAAGCAAAATATGAAGAACTGTTGTTGTCCCAATCCCAAAATTATGCATTGGTGATTGAATTAGAGGAATATAGAAAGGGTTTTCAAAATGATATAATGCAAGTGCAGCAACAATATAATTTGAGGAATAGGACTGTTGGAGGTAATGCAGCAAACAAAGATGCACCAATCAGCAATGTAACAAGGAAAGAAGTGTTTGCCAATGGTCTTAAAAATCTCCTACACAGTACAAGTGCTCAAAAGAAAGATATTCCTAGCACAAGTGCCCAAATGAAGGAGCCTCCTATCACTATTTTGCAGTGGAAGGACAGGGTACCCAAAGACAAAGAGGCTACAGAAAAGAAGGATGTTGTTCACAAGGGGACTAAAAAAGTAACAAGTCTATTTAATCTCGAAGCTGAAATTGCTAAGTTGAAAATTTCTATTCCTCTTGGTGAATTAGTAAGAAATGATCAATATAGGTTTCAAATTTTAAAGGCACTTAAGGTAGATAAAATCTCTGATATAGTTAATATAGCGAATGAGCATCCAGCTATCATCTTTGGTAAAAAAATGAGGATAAAACATAGGATGGTGATGTTCCTCCCTTTTATGTTAGTTTGAATGCACATGAACAAATCCTACACAATGTTATGTTGGACTTTGGGTCATCACATAATTTAATGCCAAAGGTGATTATGGAGAGGTTGGGATTATACATTACACGAACATACAAGGACCTTTACTCATTTGATTCCATCAAGGTGAAATGTTTTGGTTTAATTAAATATCTAGCAATATCCTTGACTCAAATTCCTTCTAAATGCATGGTGATGGACATTATGGTGGCAGACATACCTCCTAGGTATGGTATGTTGTTGTCTAGATCTTGGATAGAAAAACTGAATGGAGCATTACAAAGTAACATTTCATACAATACAATTGCATATTTTGGAGGAAAGATGAGAAGGTTATACAGAGAGCCTCTCATGCAATATATGATCAACAGTAAGGACAAGCCTGTTAACCATCCAGTCTATGTTTTCTATTCTGTTGTAGATTCATTCCTTCTGTTTAATTCAAGTTGTCCCATGGATGAAGGCCTTGTTTTAGAGATTGAAGAAAAGGGGGACATCATTCAGGAAAAATAAATTTTGCATGAGGATTCAAGGGAGGACAGCTAAAGTAAATTGGTTGTCAAAAAGAAGGAAGACATAGAAATGGATTCATTTGTTTTGAGTAAGGATAAAAAAACATCCGCAAAAAAAAATTATGAAGCAGACAACCTTAAAAAATAAGGGTAGGATAGAAATGAAAGTGAGAGACAGATCATCCAGTCTGCCCTCAAAAAATATGAAAATTTCAAAGTCGAAATAGATGGTAAAGGAAGAAAGAAACATCAAGTTTGGACCATGCATTTTGATGGAGCAGCAAGCAGAGAAGGAACTGAAGTGGGGGTGTGGATTATCAGTCCATAAATTGGTAAGTCAAAATTGATTTCATATAAAGTGGAGTTTGATTGTACCAACAATATGGTGGAATATCAAGCTCTGATTTTGGGTTTGAGGAATTTGAAAAAATTAGGGGCTAAAAGAATTATTGTCTTTAGTGGTTCTGAGTTGGTGGTTAGGCAATTCAAAGGTGAATACCAAACCAATCATTCCTGCATGCGAGCCTATTGGAATGATGTACTTGATTATTTACATAATTTTGTTGAATATAGTTTTTCAGTGGTTTTGAGGAAAGACAATGTTGTTATAGATGCATTGGCTACTTCGGCATATGATTTTGACATGCCCATTGATGTTAAAGGAAAGTACAGGGTAGAGGTGAGGCATAGACATGTTGTTCTAGATAACAATGGTCATTAGCAAGTATTTGAAAATGACAAGCAGGTAGAAAATTTCTTGATAATGAAAGAAGTGTTTACCAAAATGAGATGGGAAAGGGATAGTGAGTAGGGAGATGCAGATAAGGAGAGTTTCATAAATCAAATGAAGGAGGAATTGGATGAGAAAGTCTCTGAATTGAAGATATTGCATCTAAAGGACAATATCCTTCCATGAAGTCTAGTACCTTTAGAATAATTTTTTGACCAAAATGATGTGGCCAAAAGACCAAAATTAGCATCAGTTGGAGAAGGAATTGAAGAAGGAAATATAGTTACAATAGAACACCCAAAGATGATAATTTTTTCCAAAACCTTGAGCCCTCATATGAAAATAAGATATTTGGAATTGTTTACTGAGTTCTCTGATGTTTTTGCTTAGTGGTGCGAAGACTTGAATGTGTATGAAAAAGAGATCATTCAGCATATAATACCAATCAAAAAGGGTCATAGGCCATTCAAGCAGAAGCTGCAGAGGACCAAACTGATATTACTACCCTTAATTGAAAAAGAAGTAAGGAAACTTTTTGATGTTGGTAATATATTTCCCCTCCATTTTTCAGATAGGTTGTCTAATTTGGTACCAGTCAGAAAGAAAATGGGTGAAATTAGATTGTGTGTGGATTCCAAGAACTTAAACAGGATGTCCCTCAAGGACAACTATCTATTGCCAAAAATGACCATGTTTTCTAGAAAGTAGTGTGTGCCAAAAGAATGTCACTACTGCATGGATTCTATGGGTATAACTAGATTTTGGTTCACCCAAAGGACTAACATAATCCTGCCTTTAAAACTCCCTGCGGTACTTTCAAGTATGCTAAGATGTCATTTGATTTGATTAATGTGGGGGCAACATTTCAATGAGCGATGGAAATAGCTTTTGCAGAAGAAAGAGTAAGTTTCTTGTCATATAATTATTGTTTTCTCACAGTCAGATGAGGAACATTTGTAGCACTCAAGAGAAGTTTAGAAAAGTGCAGGAAACATGGCATCTCATTAAATCCCAAAAATTCCTTGTTTGGCCTAGAGGAAGGAAAATTGTTGGGTCATATCATTTCGAAGGATGGCATAAAAATTGACCCTAATAGTATTGCAGCAATTCAGAATATGGATGCTCCTAGGAGCTTAAAGGAAATTCAGTCCTCTTTGGGTAGAATTAATTTTTTGAGAAGGTTCATTCCCAATTTGGCTGATAACTCTAGAAAAATTACAAACATGATAAAGTTGGACAATGAGGTGAAATGGAATGAAGACAGTAAGAAATCATTCAGTAAAGTTTAAGCAGCCTTATCCCATCCTCCTACCTTGCCAGCTCAGATTATACAAGGGAGTTCATATTTTTTTCTTTTGCATTTGAGCACAGTATTGTTGAGGTTCTTTTGCAGAAAAATCAACAAGGAGTTGAACAGCCTATTTCATTTTTCAGCAAGGTGCTCAGATATGTTGTGCTCAAGTATGAAATAATGGAAAAACAAGAATTTGTGCTTGTTAAGGCCCTAAAAGACTTTCAGGTATACATTTTACATTCTCATGTTGTGGCTTATGTGCCTAGTGTTGCAGTTTAAAATATTTTGACTCAAAGTGACCCAGATGGAAGGAGGGGCAAGTGGATCGCAGCAATTCTTGAATATGACATAGAAATTAAGTTGGAAAAGTTGATTAAAGTTCAAGGTTTGGCCTGGATGATGGCAGAATCAAATTTGTAATCCCTTCAAATTAATTTTCTTATTGTCCTAACAAAGGAAGAACTCTCAAATGTTGTTCAACAAGTGCAATAGTAATTTGTTGCTTCACCATGGTATGCAGATATCCTATATGTTTTACAACATTTGCAAGCACCGCCAAACTAGCCCAAAACTAAAGCTCGGTTTTTAAAATTAAAAGCAGTGAAATTTTGTTTTATTGACGAATTCTTATACTGGAAAGATCCTGATGGGATGTTGCTTAATTATTTACTAGAGGATGAGGCTCAAACAATAGTAGAGAAATTCCATAAGGGGGATTGTGGTGGTCACTTATATTGGAAAACTACAGCGAATAAGATTTTAAGAGTTGACCTTTATTGGCCTAGTTTATTTGCTAATGTTTATAAGAAGGTGGCCAGCTGTAAGGAATATCATATGTTTGAGGGTAGAAAGAAGTTGCTTCCCCTGCCTCTAAATCATATAGCAGTCGAGTCACCATTTCAACAATGGGGAATTTATTTCATTGGAGAAATTCATCCTTCCACATTCAGGCAACATAAATGGATTTTAAAAGGAAAAGATTATTTTACAAAAAGGATTGAAGTAGTCCCTGCTAGACAAGCCACAAATTCAACTGTCATCCAATTTCTAGAAAACAACATTCTGTCCTATTTTGGTTGTCTGCAAAAGATTATCACAGACAATGTTGTTGCATTCAAGTCAAAAAGGATGATTGAATTTTGCTACAAATATAACATCAGTTTGGGTCATTCCACATCCTAATAACCTCAGGGAAATGGTTTGGTAGAGTCATCTAACAAGAGTCTGGTCAACATTATTAAAAAGTTGTTGTAGGAGAATAAAAGGAACTGGCACAAAAAATTGATCCATGCACTATGGGAATATCGTGTGAGTACTAAAATATCCATAGGCATGTCTCCATTTGAGCTGGTATATGGAACAGAGGCGATGTTTCCTTCATCTCTCGGAGTGTCGGTCATGAGATTGTTACAAGAGGCAGAAGCAGAGCCCAATGACATGCAACAGAGAATTGGCCAAGTGATCCAGCTCTAACAGTCAATAGAAGAGGTATTCAAGAATGCATAGTTGTTACAAGACTGGATAAAGAAGATGTATGAGAAAAGAACAAAGGCAACATATTTTCAGACTGGAGATTTGGTTCTGAAATGGGATACTCAGAATAAAGATAAGGGAAAGCATGGGAAATTTGAGAACTTGTGGAAGGGGCCTTTTAAAGTTGTTTCATTTAGAGGTAAGAATGCATATTTACTTGAAAATTTGTTAGATGAACCCGTTGCAGCAGGGCCTATGAATGACAAGCTGCTCAAACATTTCCTCATGTAAGTTGGATTCTGAAGGATCATTTCATTATCTATACTATTTTAATATTGAATTATGAAAGTGTGGGTAGTTATAGTTAACATTTGAAGATTGAAGTGAAGGCCATGAGATCTTAATTGGTCGCTTCCATAAATAATTGAGTCAGTCGGTCAGTTTTTTTTATCATTTACAGTCAGTCTAGTCAGTAAGTTTTCTTGATTCTAAGTTTGTGTATCAGTTTTTGCATATTATGGTCGTATTGTCCAATGGGAAGGCTACTAGTATGCGATGTTGTTCTTGGCACCTCGCAAGGAGGTTTCCATCTCCAATGGAGCCCATGTTAAACTAGGCTAGTTTGTCAGTCAAAAGGTACCTTGATTTAATTATTTGTTGTTTTAAAGAAGGTTAAAATCATAAATTTGCTCGCTATCATGTCTTGACCTGTCACTACTTAAAGTAGTCATCATTAGTCGGGTTATCACTTTGGTCATCAAGGTCAGTCATTAGGAAGAAGTGTCTATTGTATGGGAAAGTTGTGTAACAAATTATTGAGTTTGGGTATTAGGTGATAATGGGTTGGTAATATGGTTGAAGTGTCTGCTATTGAAGAAAGGATCTTGAAAACATCCTAATCATTAATGTTTTGACCTATTCCTTTTCTAAACATTATATAATCCCTCTACCTATCTCATTCTTCCCTCATTTCATTACTTCCCCTCATTCCCTAATGTTTAAATTTCTCCTATTGATTATTTTAGGCCTAAATCCTTATCCTTATTTTCACCTAATTATGTTTCCCTAGGCCTAAACTATCCCCTTTCCTAAACATCATTACCCACCATGATTGACCCATCATCCTTTTCACCCTTGACAGACTTTGGTTACCAAAGTTATCATATCTAAATCCTCTGCCACCATATAGCATTTGAAAAATGCTTTTTCAAGCATGTGAAATTTCATGAGGAATGTAGGTTACCCTTCAATCTTGTTTCATCAGTAGAATAATTTCAAATCACTGTAAAACCCACCAATTTCCTCTATGATTGCTCGCAGGTGATGGACTAGTCCCTCATGTAAAGAATGATGTGATTAGTTTTATTCCAAAGTAAAAATCACAAGGGAGTTAAAAGAATGCAGAGAATCTCAGGAGTCGTAGGGAGGTTTACAGGTTGCAGAACAGTTCCAGCATTGCACTGCATTTTTTCTTCATAGAGAAGGTTTTCATCTCAAAACTAGTCTTCAGTGCACAGTTTGAATGCAGAGATTGGAGAGGTTGGGAGCCAATGACCTCCCCTGGAATTTCTCATTGCTAGTTCTCCTAGTTGTTGTGTCAAAATCATGTCTGACCCTGTTAAAAATGTGTGTTGTGCACACTCTATTCTATTTGATAAACACAGTCATGCCTCTAAGTGCATTGTCGCATTGTTGTAGACTTAAAATTTGGATGATGAATGTTTCCTGAAGCAAATGAATGTTATATGTCTTTTAAATTTTCAAAGGTCTCTTGCTTGCATTCCACCACAAGATTGTGATGTCACCCTCCTGATGTTACAACTTCTTAAGTAAAGTTTTGTTGTCACTCGAGCCTATATTCATTCCTTTGGGTCTACACACATAGCCATAACCTAAAGTCAAAATCAATCTGCTAGGTGTTGAGATAGGATGGCCCCTACTACTATAAAAAATGGAAGAGACCTTATATGCACCGAACCCAACACTTTGAGTCTGCTCTCATCCCCCTGCCATTAGAGTGGCTTTTGAGAACACAGGGTGCATCCCTTTCTGTCAGAAGATTCAGAAAGCAGGTCACAATTCCAAACTTGCTAATTTATTTTCTTTCAATTTTCGAGACAACAGAGTGAAACTAGGAGACTTAGAGATTATATTAACTGAGAAGTTTATAATTGATGCAACTAGTCTCCCAACAGCAGGGTAGAAATGGTTCAAGGGGGATGAGTTAGACATTTGGGCTTACAAGTAGTTGTGAAACCAAAGCATCATGACAAGTTTTTTTCCACCTTCCCTAGCATTTATCTTCAAGAGCAGTATGTATACCGTTTGAAGGTTATCCAAAGATACTTCACCTGCTAGGGTAGGTTCAATAGAATATACCAGTATCATCTCAGGTTACTATGGAATTTCACTGAAAGCATTCGTATGAACCTCCCTTATTTCTTGCTTAAGAATCTAGAAAGAATGGCCACCAAAATAAAAATTCAAAAGGATAACCATGCTTCAAGTATGTTCAATTTCTCTTTAATCAAAATCTTAGTTAAGAATGTTGCTGAAAGAAAGAAAATCCTTGGGTCACCATGAATGAAGATAGATAAAGAGAAACCCAAGTAAAAAAATCAAAAAAAGGAGAGCACTCATTCAGTCATGGAAATGAAACCCATAAAGAAGGGAGGTACCAAACTAGGCAAGTTGAGCAAGAAATCTAAATTGAAAAGCATGAAGGATGACAAGACAGACAATGGAATAGAAGAACAGGTGACATTAGCTCAACAAGCCAAACTTAAAGTCAAAATTGAAGACATTGTCCAATATGAGTTTTTGACAAGACCTAGAACGAGGTCTAGATTTAAAAAAACCCAGGAAGAGGCAGCTCCTCAAACAATTGTGGAAATTTCTGAAGACAAGCAGACAAATGTACAGGTAGATGATAAAGTGGATGAGGTCAAGGATCCAAAAATGGTGCAATCAGGCTATGAGGAGGACATAGCACCACTTGAGACATGTGTTGTGCACCCTAAGATAATAAAGATGAGAGAGGCATTGTTTAAAAACCATATGATAATAAAATTTCTGGAGAAATAGAACAGGGATATAAAATAGGCTATTAAACCAGCAGAAGAAAAGATAGAGTCACCTGCACCAAGTGGCAAAGGAAAGAAAAAACATTTTTCTTTTGTTGAACAAGCCAAGAATGTTGTAGTGGGGCCTAGTGAACCAGCAATCAGGGTGTTCAAATCAAAGTTTAAATATGTGCAACAAATGAAACGAATAGTTAAAGCTCCTGGTAGACCCCCATTCAGTCAATGGAAAGAGTATCAGAGGTGCCTTGAGGAGTTAGAGGAAAGTAAAGATCATGTCAATCAATTCAGGCAACAAAATCTGGAGTATAAAAATTCCATTCAACATATTCTTGAAAATTGTGACCATGAAGTCAAAGAGGCATCTAAAGCTCTTGCCAGGAGTAAGCATTTTTTCAAGTGGTCACAGCCAGTTTGGAGACAATGCAGAAACTTGTATGTTAGAAATTTGGTCTTGAATGCACAGCTGACAACTATGAGGCAAGATTTAGAGGAGGTACATAGATTGCTGAAGAGATATGAGGGAGTTGTTGTAATACCTATGCTCATGAAAATGCCTAAATTTGATCCTAATTCCAAAGCCACACCTACTTTATCACCATCTATGAAGCAACATGACCTCACTACCCCAGATTCCAAGTCCAAGACTCCCAGCATCAAGGCTTCTAGCAGTAAAATATCAAGCAAGAGGAAAAGGAAATGATCAGGATTTCTTTCTTATTATAAATTTTTGTCTTAATTTTCTTATTTGTTAGTATGTTGAAGTTGATATGATTGGTATATAGTGTCATGACATCATTCAAGAGAAATGAAAGGCATTTAGAGAACAGTTGCAGCAATTTTGCTATGCAGATGTTGCGCACTCGCTACGCATCCCATGCTCGGACTATCTCACATACATTGGATGATGGTCACATGTCAGGTTTTGAATATGTTGACGTGGAGTACAGGTGGTGTCCATCTCACCGCCTCAGCTGCTTGTCATGTGTCAGTTCTGGAAGGATAAAGTTTTGGGTGCTGCGCAAACTTTTCAGCAATCACAAAGACAAATTTTTAGTGTTTTCCTATTTTAGTCATGTTGATCGGTCTAAAGAATTTTTAAGTTAATTTTTATTAAAATAGTTTTTTTTTTTATTTTCAAAAGGACAAAATATGCTTTATGTTTCATATTTGGAGGAAAAGCATGTAAAAAACAACAGTTTACTATGTTCTTTAGTTTTGAATCGATCCTCTGTGAGATCGAAGATGCAGTGAACTTGAACTTATTTTGATTCATGTATCTACTATATATTTTCATAAATGAAGACAAAGAAGTTTGTTGTTGGTTTCGCAACTACTAGAGGAGTTATTGCAGTTATGCTTGTGATTTGGTT
>APFE030606098.1:601-14454 GCA_000404065.3 Pinus taeda
GAATTGTTCATTTATGTAATGTAAAGGAGGTTGCCCCCTCGAAGAGGCTTATTTCTAAGGCATTGATCTATCTTTTCTTGAGCTGGTTTCATAACAAAGTAACCATCCCTAATCCAACATTGAAGCAATTTTCTGAAGTAATTCTCTTGTCCACTGAACTGCATTCCCAATCTACATCTGTGAACCCACATAATTTGACGTCATCCCCTCTAGTATATTTCAACCCATACTCTGTTGTGTCACATATATACCTCAAAATGTTCCTTGCTACTTTCAAATGTACCCTCTTCTGTTCCACAATAAAGTGATTGAGGGTATTAACCACGAAGCTGATATTTGGCCTAATGTTGACCAAATACATGAGAGAACCAATGAGTTGTCTATACAAGGTGGGGTCAACATCCTTTCCATCCGATGTGTCTATCTTCTTCCAGTTGGTGATCATGGGTGTAGACATGGGTCTACAATCCTCCATTCTGAATCTCTTTGGAATATTTGTAGCATATCTCCCTTAACCAAGGAATATTTCCCCGTCCTTCTGCCACGCTTCCAATCCTAGGAAATAGTACATCAACCTCAAATCCTTCATATCAAACTATGTTTTCAGGTTCCTTTTGCAGACCTCTATGAGCCCTGATGACCCTGTCAGAAAGAGATAATCCACATACAATTCCTGGATGAGTGGCTCATCCTCTACCATTACATTGTAAAGGTTGGAATCTGCATCTCTTAACGAATTCCATCTACTACATGTAGTTTTCAATCCAACCATACCATGCTCTGAGATCATGCTTGAGTCCGTATAGAGCTTTCTTTAGTCTTCCCACATGTGTTTGCCTCTCATGAGTCTTGAAGCCCTCTGGTTGTTCTATGTATTCCTCCCCCTCTATCAGCTCATTCAGTAATGTTATCTTGACATCTATTTGGTAAATCTCCCATCCCATATGAGTTGTTAGGGACATAAATTACCGAATATAAGTGTATCTAGAAATAGGGGCAAATGTCCCCTCATAATCTATCCCTTATTTCTTCATATACCCCTTTGCCACAATCTAGCCTTATACTTCTCCATGCTTCTATATGAAGCATACTTGATCTTGTAGATCCAATGAAAACCTACAACTGGCCTATCTTCAGGCATGGCACTACCTCCGAAACATCATTCTTCATGATAGAGTTGTATTCCTTTACCATGGCATCTACCCACGCCTAATGTCATGTGGCCTCATGGAAGATGGAAGGTTATTCAACTTGAGCCACCAATTTTTGGTACCCATCAAGCTATATGTGCTCTCTCTTTTTGCCTTAGGATCTCTAATGAACTCCTCTACATATCTCAATTTCTGACGAATTCCTCTATCAGTTTAGCCACTAGTGGTGGGAGGTTTAACCAGATCCTCCTCGTCCTTCTTTTTTTACTTCATCTGTTGTGATCTCATTTGATCCCTTGGACCTAAGAAAATTCTAGTATTGGTCATTATATTTGATCCTTGTGATTGTCCCACTAGTTTCCCCAATGGATTCCCCTACTATTGGACTAATGGAGATTTAGCTGGTTGACTCTGATCACCTACAGGCATCTCACGAAATCTCTTGAAAGCTCGGTCCTTCATGAAATTTATGTCTTGTCTCACTACAATCTTCGTATTGCTAGGAATGTAGATCATGTATGCCTTTTAGGTTTCACTATTCCCAATGAGGAACCCCTTCTCTACTTTTTGATCTAATTTGGTGTGCTTCCCATCTGGAACATGGAAATAAACAATGTTGTCAAAGATCTTGAAGTAACTAACTTCTGACTTCTTCCCTATGAAGACCCCTTCTAGTGTTTTCTTCCCCAGTGCTCTATGAGGAGCCTTGTTCTAAATATACATTGTTGTGTTACATGGCTCTACATAAAACCTAAGAAAATCCTAATCATATAACATTGCTTTTGCAACCTCAACTATAGTTATAGTTTTCTGCTTTGCTAACACATTCTATTATGCAATTATATGCAGTTGTCCACTCTGTTTTGATTCCTTCCTTCACACAAAAATATGTGAAGTATTTATCAATATATTGTCCACCATTATCTTAGAGAAGCACCTTGATCTTCTTCCTCGTCACATTCTCCATGAGAGATTTAAACTCCCTGAAACGATCAAAGACCTTATCTTTAGTCTTCGAGAAGTAAATCTAGGTTTTCCTAGAATTTTCATTAATAAAGGTGAAGAAGTATTTGGCCCCACTAAGAGCTATATTAGACATAAAGCCACAAATGTCTGAGTGTATGAGTCCTATCACGCCATTTTCTCTAATGTCACTTCTTGGGAATGTTTCCTTAGCATATTTCCCAAGCATGCACGCTCTACACACATCATCATGCTTCATGAAAAGTTTTGGAACACTTGTTACTATATCCCTAAGCATCTTGAGTGCTCCGTGGTGTAAATGTCCCATTATCCTATTCCATAATTCATTTAGTTCCTTCCCACTACTATTATCATTGCCTATTGTTTCCATCAGAGAGTCGCGTTGTAACTTGTACAACCTGCTGCTTCGAATTCCAATTTGTCTCACCTTCTTCTAGCTAAGGTGTTTGACAAACAATTTCTTCCCTACAAAGTGGACATCATATCCCTTATCCTTTATCTAAGATGTCTAAATTAGTTTCATACCCAATCTTGGCACATGCAGTAGATATGTACCATTGGTGCTTGCTCCTGACTCCCTCTGAAAATCGATGGTACCTCTCCCCACTGGAGTACACTTTGCTTTTTTTCCCATCATAATCTGGAATACCATATGCTCCTCATTGTAGCTAGAAAAATATTCTCTAACCCCTATCATGTGAGTTGATGCTCCATTATCTATATACCAAACACCCTGTGAAGTTGAGCCTAATAAGCAAGCAAATTTTGCCTCCAATCTGGAAGACAATACTGAAGCCTCCTAAATATCAAATTTGTCCAAGGCTTTACTAGAGAATTTTCTTGTGTGCTATTCCTCCTCCACCTAACACTGATTCTGCTCTAGCACCTGCTACAAAACCCTCTATGCCCAGAGAAGAAAATATGCTCTACGAAAATCTGAGTTATTGTTGCTTTGTCTACGCTACACTCATGCCTTTTTTTTGTACTCGCATGGTTATTCAATCTGAACTCGCGCAATTTATGTGTCTATATAGAAAAATTTCTCACAACTCTCATGACTGTTCTAAGCTAACCCATATGACTCTCTAAAAAAATTGTACTGCAGCTCCCTCTAAGCTGCAAATTTATCCATTCACCTCTAATCGTCTTGTACGTCAAATTTATCCCTTCACCTCTTATTCAGTTTATTGCTATGGCAAAAATGAATTAATCACACTACAATCTTCGCAAATAAAAATATTGTGGAATATAAATAAGAAACTAAGAAAATACTAACACACACACAAAATTATGACACAATTATTTTCGAATAAATTCCCCAGAAAAACCCAACTTGGGAAAATTAACACAACAACTGAGGATTTACTTTATAAGGAAGCAGTGAAAATATGAGTACCGTCTTTAGAAGCCCAACTGGTTACCTAATCAGCGATATCTAACAGAAAATATTTGGAGATAAGGTTCTCTCCCTCCACAAGCAAACCTTGGCCTTTGAAAACTGGTCATCCAACCTCTGCGTAGGCCCTTGCGGCTTCTAATCGATCTGTGCAGTCATGCTGGGAAAACCTGTGTGATCCTCGCGGTTATATTTGGAAAACCTACGGGACTATAACTGAAACCCTTTAGGAAATTCCATGTGACCCTTGTGGCTGATATGGATTAGTTGTGTCGTGGAATACTTCAGTCACTCACATTTGCCTCTTCTTCCCCTCTAACACTTTGTTACTCAATATATGACTTGATCAATCACCTGCATGCGAGAATCAATCTTCCCAAATCACTAAGTATCTACAATTGGTCTCACACTCTCAATTGCTTCTCACCTTCAAGTGTTCTCCAAAAGTGTATTCTCCATCTACCCATCGACTTCTTCTTATAACGTCCAATTGAGACTTCAACAACTATGATTAAAACTTAATCAATGGTTGAGATTATATTTTAAATCAATCTATGTGAGTTTCTAGATAATTTACACCCTTCTCAATTATTTTTTATTAATTAACCCCATTTCCTAAGTTAGACTTAGGAAATTTAATTATGGTCAATTAATTTAATTAAGCCATCTCTAGGTGGAATTTCCAGAAACAATTTTTGGGTTTTGGAGAACTCAAGTGTTTTAGCCTCTCCAAAAAGTCTCAATACTAGAACACCATCTGATGCTACAAAAACTAACATGCAATAATTGTATCGACTATTTTGAAGTACAATACAAAAATACAGAAGGAATGACTTCAACAATTACAACAGTTAGAGGAAGACTAGCTCCATGCACTTTATCAACAACAAGATATTAAAGACCATTAAAAGGCATGGCATCACAGTAATCTACAAACTAAGAACTTCAAATTCAATGATTTAGTTTTGTTATACGACATTCAAGTAAAGGGTAAACCAAGAAAACTAGAAATTGAATTTTTGGGACCCTTCATTATTGAAGACATACGTGCTTTAGGAGTTGTATAGTTGAAGACATTGCAAGAACTTGTTCAAGTCACTTGTCAATAGTGCTCGACTTAAGAAGTATGTCTCTTAACAAAAATGGTGTGTTCTTGGTGAAAACCTTTCTGAGGTGCCAGGGACATTGGTTAGCTTGAAAACCACCCTATGGCAGCCTAACTAACCAAACAATTTGTAAAATTAGCAATTTCTCTTTAATTAGAATTTGGCAAGTTTATTCCTAAAATCAGTTATAGATTAGAAATAAAGTGACTGAAATAGCAATTGTGGACCCATTAAAAGTGGAATCACAAATCAAGTAGAGATATATGATAGAAATATGGAACAAGAAGTAGATTTGTGTAATCTCTTGAATAGCATAGCTAAACAAAATATGGATCGACATCATTCTAAGGGTGAAAGAAAGAAAGAATGCATACAAAGATTCAAATGCTATTATAATAAAATGTTTGACTTAGAAAACAAATCGAGAGAACAAGCCCAAAGTCAACCTGAAGGAAAAAAGAACCGCTTGAAGTAACATGGCCATAAAAAATACTTGACAAGACAGATAACCAGGAGAAAAGATTTGACCACATATTAGAAGGTAATAAAAAAAAATAAGTTGCAAATAAATGTCATTCACGTGAGTCTGATAGCACAATGCACAAAAGACAAAAATTAAAGTTTAAAATCAAAAGACCCAAATGCATCAATCTACTCATGACACACCACATACTCCAAAAGTCCCATCATCATTATATGTATGTCATCCATCAACTCAAATCATAACGAAATCATCTAGTGTTCTAAAAAGGAAGTGGCGATCAAGTGGCATGCATGCACTATGTGACGTTGGAAAATAAAATCACAATTCGACGAGACATTTCACGAAAGAGGAAGCAGATGGGAATGATGGCATATTTAATTCAAAGTCCATAAAAATGGATGAAGTCTTAGTTGTGCCAAACATTTTTCCATAAATATCATTAAATGTCAATTGCAATCTTAAAGATATATCGAACCTTCTAAGTCCTATAATTTCTTATTTCAAATTTCTAGATTGTTTTAGAACTACAGAGTTCCAGGGTGATTTTGCAATGGTGAAGAGGAAAGTCCTCTTTGAGGATTATGACATTACAGTCAAGCCAAGAACCAAGGTGAGATTTTATATTTCAGGAAAATAGAGCTTGCAGTATGAATTCACCATATCAAACAGGTGAGCGTAGATGATCTGTCATGGGAAAAGCATTATGAGTCATTTCTTCGATGGAAAAATCGAAATAATCAACGAACTTAGATTCCAAGTTTCTTGAGAAAGAAGGAATTTGCAACTGATCTGAAATGGGGGTTTGATAACTTGTTATGCTTATAAGAACCTCCAACTTAGTTAAACAAATAAATGATCTAGCTTATATATGACATTTGCGGAATTAAATACTTAAATCAAGTGTATGTATTCTTTTAATTGTTTAAGTGCTTTAATTCCATTTGTTTCTACTTATATTAAACACATATAACAGCCATATAATGCAGCAAATAAACAACCAAACATAATAGTAAATTTAATCTGGGAGTTCACCTTAATATCGTGGGCTATGTCTCCTTGAGATTTTGTCATCTTGACTTGGCTCTTTGGGATTATGGCAAAGTTTCTTTTACAATTTCCACACTTAACTCCAAAGGTTACTAAACTGAACCCATGGGCTTAGCATACCATCTACATCCCTGTCATGGTTGTCATCACTCTGCAAACATATCTAACCTCCCTTAGACTTGATTCCTTCAATCAATGCTTTGAGCTACCCTGAGCTTCTTGATGGCACTAACTCCTTCAAAATTCTTTAAATGTCTCTAAAACTTCATCTCCTATCTCCAACACATATCAGACACCAAAACTAGACTGATCATTTGCTAAAAATGAGCACTACGTCCCCAAACTAGGCCTTCCTCCACGGTTGGCATTGGGCTGCCTTAAACTTCCCTATAGCATCTTGGCCTTTAGAAGTCTTCAAATTCTTCTGCAAATCCCTGCAATGGATTCAAAAGGCTCACTACAATTAGGAATGCCTGTTGGTTCACTAAGAACGAGTACTAGAAGCTCTTATAACTGCCTCCAACTCCTGGTGGCCCTAAGCTCCAAAATCTCCCTGGATGGAAATCTCTATGAAGATGACTTCTTCAACTTCTTTGGACTATTCCATTGGCTTCAACAGGATCCAATTAGCCTAGCTAGCCTCTTGTTTAACTCTCCCTATCTCTCTGGTCTCTGGATGAAAACTGCTCCTAGAGTGCATTTAAGAAATATCCCCTAGGGATACTCCACCAAATGTGGTGAACTGCACCTAACTCCAGTTACACTTAGCATTCTACATAAAATTTTCTGCTCCACTAGGTTGACTGTTGAAGGTAGTCATTACCATAACTTTCTAGCATGCATATGGAGCAGTTAATCCCCGATGGTTAAGGATAAGGCTAGCGGTCATATTAATCGGCAACCGCGTGGGACTATTTACTTAGCAGAATCTCCACCATCGATCAATTCTACTCGATCCTTCTTTGACTTTCCCTTTTATCAAGTGCTTCAATATGCGCCATTGATCTCACTTCTCCAGATCCAACGGATATCACGTCGTATGCTTACCAACTAACCTGGATGATCTCCACCGTCGATCTATCCCATCCGATCCAACGGCTATCACATCACCCACTCACCAACTAGTTTGGTCGATCTCCACCGTCGATGTGACCCGTCCAATCGAACGGATATCACGTAATCTCGCATGAATTCTTGCATGATCAATATCATATCGAGAGCGCGTGAGAAAAGTGGTTTTCTCATGCTACATATCGCATGCTAAGGTTAATCGCGTGAATTTTAGAAATGCCATTTACAGCCTTTTTTGTCCACGTGAGATACCATTTCCCACTTTCTGAATACTGCCCATGTGCTTAATATGGAACTTAAAGAAAAACGTTTAAGGAAAGTTTTAGCGCTTAAACCAAATTAATCTTGGTCAAATGTCCAAAATTGTAGTTTACTAGACTCTTTAAATTGTGATAACTCCTTCATACATTGTCGGTTTTTCAAACCATTCATGGCACCGAAATTAGGAAGATGAGATCTATCCAGTTGCTCAGGTTCGACACTTTTTCAAACAATTTGAAATTTGAGCTATCATTAAGGTCTTGGATTAATATTTGATCACTCCTCCCCATTAGGAATATTTTGGACCCCAAAATACTGATATGTACAGCAGATGAGAGTACAGCACCCTCTTCTTTCAGCCTCTATACACTTGCCTTGCATGGCTAGTGCCTTTGAACCAAAACTCAAAGGTAGTTGACACTTCCCTTCCTGGATGCGCTTGTCCTCATGTTAAAAATTGTATTCCTTGAACTCATTCAGAATTTATGTTGAGAAGTTTACAAAAGGTAGCTAAATATCGCTTCCAAGCCACTTCTATGGTAACTTTTGCTGCTGCAAATCTTCTTCTGACATCTTTTCAAAAACAACATAATGCAAATAACAACTTGACAACATAAATTCACATCATTTGAATCATCATCATGTCTCTTACATCTTGTGTACAAATTATTGACTAAATCACAAGCCGACAAAAGTATACCTTTTCAAATAACTGACTCTCTAAGTCAAGCATGTACAAAAAGAACTTGACGATTCTTTTTCAAAGTAACAAGAATTCCACCTCTTGTGAAATACTTCATCATTATCTCCCTTTTTCAATCTTGGAGACAAAATCAACTTTTCCAAGTCAACATGACATTGCATGCATTTTTAAACAAAGCAATCGACCATCAAGTCAATTACACATACATGTTCAAATACAATGAAATCATCAACATTCATTTTTTCATACATACCATTCTCATTCATTTATTCCCTTTTTCAACATTATCTCAAGCACAATCATTAGTGCAAGATCCTCGATCATATGTAAATGTAGTTACGAAGCTGAAATGTATATAATTTTGCTGCAATAAAGCGAGTCTTTTTCATTCACATTTTTGGTAAAACCCTGCAACTTGCATTCCATTGGCAAGAAATGTATCAAATCAAAAGACATGCAACCTTAATTGGATAATAATTCTAACCATTTATTACCAATCCACATCAAAGGCACTTCCTTTAACTGCACATCGACATCAACATGTGAATCATCCTTAAACACATCAATTATGGAAACTTCCTTTCCATTCTTGCCATTCTCTTTTTCCACCTTCTTCAAATTTTGTGGAAGCATTGTTGGATTCAAAATCCAACACTTTTCAGCAATGTGTCCTTTCTTATGGCAATAATTGCAACACATGTTCATCCTCTTTACAACATAATTTGCCTTGTCCAATGGACCTTTGGCTTCTTTCCTCCTTTTCTTTAAAAGTTTCTTGTATGTGGCCATTTTCTTCCAACATCTAAAAACACTATGGTTAACCAAACCACAAAAGGAACATGCAATTTTTTCCAATGCTTATGTGGAATTTTACCATGCTTAACATAATCAAAATAAATGTGATTGAAATCAGATTTATAACTTCATCTTTCACCTTTTTTGCCTTCATGAGAAGCTGAATTAAATGAAGAAGTGGATCCCTTTGGAACACCATCAATCTCTTCAATGATTTCACAACTCCCTTGTTCGAGTGCATGCTTATGAACACCTTCTTCTTGCAAAGTATGTTTAACACAATTGCATTCCTCATGAATAAAATCTTTGCAAACTTGAGGTAGAGAACCTAAAATGAAACTCCTTCTAAGAACTGTTTCAATTGCCTTTATGTTTGCTTTGGAACCTTCTCCATAAGATTGTCCATAGCCAAGACCCAAATACTTAGGCCTTTCCTCAATCATTATTGGCTCAAAAATTCCTTGTGCATGTTTGCCCAATATTTTTCCTTCATAGCCCATTTTTTGACATCAACTTGGACCCTATAGCTCTTGTATGTTTTTCAGAAGAACCAACATAAACATTCTTAGAGGAAATTGAAGACAAACTAGAATTGTTTACCTCTTCTTCAAAATGATGCTTGACTAAGGCTTCTTTGGTAATAAGGAGTTGTGTATCCATCTCATGCATCCTTTCTAGGTTCATATTTGCAATATGAATTTGGCTCTCCATTTCCTGCAACTTGTCAAAAAGCAACTACTTCTCTTCCTTCATGGAATTCAACTACTTTCAAAGTTTTGTGCTCTTCTTTTCTTCTTCATAAAATTTTTTCACCATATCCATCATGATGAACAAGTCTCGCTTCATGTCTTCATCAAAGGATCTTGTGAAGGAGGAGGACTTTGAAAAATCACTTGTAGAAATTGCCATTATAAAAATGAACAAAAGAACTTCAACAAAATTCACAAAGCTTTCAAAGAACTAATGGTTGTAGAGTCAAACTCTTATTCAAGCAATCTTTTGGAAACAAACCCTCTTGTGCTTCAAGGATTTCCTTGAGGTCCTTTGGGTAAGGAGAATGCCTTCAGCCCTTCTTCCTTCTTGTCCTTTCCTAGACTTAGTTATCAGTAGCTTTCCCTTCACCTTTGCAAACTCAAACTGCAGTTAGTTTACAAATAGTCAAACAGTCAAATTCTTTATACTGTTTAAACACCTTTCAATTCAAACAAATGACCTATTGCTCTACCAATCAAGCAAATTTCTCTGTCAATCAAGCAACCTACTCTGTCAATCAAGCAACCTGCTCTGTCAATCGAGCAGCCTGCTCTGTCAATCAAGCAACCTATTTCTCTGTCAATCAAGAAACCTGCTCTGATACCACCTGATCTGAAATGGGGGTTTGATAACTTGTTATGCTTACAAGAACCTCCCACTCAGTTAAACAAATAAATGATCTAGCTTATATATGACATTTGCAAAATTAAATACTTGATTCAGGTGTATGTTTTCTTTTAACTGTTTAAGTGCTTTAATTCCATTTGTTTCTACTGATATTAAACACATATAGCAGCCATATAATGCAGCAAATAAACAACCACACATAACAAAAAATTTAATCTAGGAGTTCACCCAAATATCATGGGCTACGTCTCTTTGAGCTTTTGTCATCTTGACTTGGCTCTTTGGGATTATGGCAAAGTTTCTCTTACAAGTTCCACACTTAACTCCAAAGGTTACTGAACTAAACCCATGGGCTTATAATACCATCTACATCTCTATCATGGTTGTCATCACTCTACAAACAGATCTAAGCTCCCTTAGACATGATTCCTTCAATCAGTGCTCTGAGCTACCCTGAGCTTCTTGATGGCACTAACTCCTTAATAATTCTTTAATTGTCTCTAAAACTTCATCTCCTATCTCTAGTACATATCAGACACCAAAAATAGACTGATCATTTGCTCAAAATGAGCACTGCATCCAAAAACTAGGCCTTCCTCCATGGTTGGCACTGCGCTGCCTTAAACTTACCTTTAGCATCTTGTCCTTTAGAAGTCTTCAAATGCTTCCGCAAATCCCTGAAATGCATTCATAAGGCTCATTACAGTCATGAATGATTTTTGGTTCACTGAGAACGAGTATTGGTAGCTCCTACAACTACCTCCAACTCCTGGTGGCCCTGAGCTCCAAAATCTCCCTGGATGGAAATCTCTATGAAGATGACTTCTTCAGCTTCTCTCGACTATTCCATTGGCTTCAATAGGCTCCAACTAGCCTAGCTAGCCTCTTGTTTCACTCTCTCTGTCTCTCTAGTCTCTAGATGAAACTACTCCTAGGGTGCATTTAAGTAATATCCCTTAGGGATAATCCACCAAATTTGGTGAACTGCACCAAACTCTAGTTGAACTTAGCATTCTGCCTAAAATTTTGTGCTCCGCCAGGCTGACCGTCAAATGTAGCCATTACCATAACTTTTTGGCACACATATGGACCGTTTAATCCCCGGTGGTTAGGGATAAGGCTAGCGATCATATTAATTGGAAACTATGTGGAACTGTTTACTTAGCGAAATCTCCACCATCAATCAATATCACTCGATCCTTCTTTGACTTTCCCTTTTATCAAGCACTTCAATCTATGCCATTGATCTCACTTTTCTAGATCCAACGGATATCGCATCGTCTGCCCACCAACTAACCCAAACGATCTCCACTGTCGATTTGTCCCGTCCAATCCAATGGCTATCACGTCACCCACTCACCAACTATCTTGGATGATCTCCACCATCGATGTGACCCATCCAATCAAATGGATATCGTGAAATATCATGTGAATTCTTGCACGATCAATATCAAATCAAGAGCGCGCAAGAAAAGTGGTTTTCTCATGCTACGTGTCGCACGCTAAGGTTAATTGTGTGAATTTTATAAATACCATTTACAGCTTTTTTGTCCCCGCAAGATACCGTTTTCCACTTTTTGAATACTTCCCATGTGCTTAATACAGAACTTAAAGGAAAACATTTAAGGAAAGGTTTAGCGCTTAAACCAAATTAATCTTGGTCAAATGTCCAAAATTGTTGTTTACTGGAGTTTTTAAATTGCAATAACTCCTTCAAACGGTATTGGTTTTTAGAACCATTCACGGCACTAGAATCAGGAAGACCAGATCTATCCAGTCGCTCAGGTTCAACACTTTTTTGAACACTTTGAAATTTGCGCTATCATTAAGGTCCTGGATCAATATCTGATCAGCAACATTGTTGGTGCCTCATTGGTTGCAGACGTGTAGGGCATGAAAGAGGAAGCTTCAAATTATTTGATAAGTTGGTGTCATAATGGGAAGATATGGATTTCCTAGACCAAGTCAAATTCTCGAACGACCATTCATTTGATCTTTGGTTCACCATATAAAGGAGAAAAGGTACCTAACACAAGAAACTACAACAAGTGGGTTACAAATTTCACTAATGGGTTGTCAAGAAAGAACTCAATAGGTTTAGTGATTAGTTAAGTTCAAGATCCTCTGGTGAGGTCGGCTTCTATGATTTTATCCCTTTGTCTTACACCCGTTGATCAAGCCTTAGATGTTAAATTGAACATGATGGAAGAGATTGACGAGATATAAAAAACTGGGAAGAAGTACAACTCGGAAGAATATGTTGCGAACTTGATAAAGACAAATTTTCGAGAATGCCAAAATTCAAGTAAACATATTCGCTTTCCTTCCTTCCTTATCTAGCTAGCTATGAATTTTAGTCTGTTAGTTGGAGAGATCGACTTCAATAGGAAGGATATGGCATTGATGAATAAATTTAAATTTTTCTCACATGGTTGGTCTAGGACACCCAAATCTCTAGGGCCCCACGATTTATTTAGAAGTTGGTTGTTACACATTAAATCATCCTCCACAAATGGAAAGTCTCACAGCATCTATGTTGGGAATTGTCACCTACTTCCCACATTCAGTTGTGTCTTGATGTTACAAGAGTATGGTATAATAATGCCACAGAAGTAGACCCTTAGGAGCTACCCTATTAGCCTTTTGTTGAGAAAATATTTGATGAATTGCATTGACAATCAAATATAATGTTTATTATTACCCCCAAAGACTTAGATCCATTCGAATATCTTATTACCTCTCTTTCTAATGTGGATTTGGAGGATGAGAAAGAAGAAAAATTGTATTTGCATCCTTTCAAGGTTGACTAGTCAATTCCTCTCGCAAATTCATCCGAGGCATCTAGTTGAAAAGAGTCATAGAGTCCCAAGGCAACCCTGACTTCCTCTGAAGGAATTCAATGGGAAGTACTATCAAACATTCATCTGGAAAACCCACAACAACAACAACATCTTGATGCAGTTGTCTGAGAAGTCTTAGAGTCTTTTAAGGTGAAGGGGAAGTGGTCGAAAGCCCCAGAAAGACAAAAACTCTAGTTTCAACTATTGAAGTTGACATTCTCCAAGCAGTTGGAAATGCTAAGGATGTTTTTCTGGACTGATAAAAGTTGCAAGAAATTTATCAAGCTTATATGGGACATAGTTCTGCGCAACATAGTACTTCTGGTAAGGAGAAAAATGACACTTCTACTCAAGAAAAAAATGATACTTCTGCCCAGTAACAGAGCCAGAAGGAGCAGGCTAAAAGTATGGATAACAAGACTCAAATTATTGGGATTGATCTAACTGATCTTACACCCCCTAATTCTCCAACACATATTGAATAGGAGCAGCCTCAATCGGATCAAATTCTATCATACGAACATGTTGAAAAATGTGCAACAAGAAATGTTAAATTTAGAATGTGCTAAAAATAGACCTGCTAAAAATAACATGTCTAAAAATAGCAGTTTGGCCAGTGAGGTCATTGGCCACAT
>APFE030606098.1:20607-36486 GCA_000404065.3 Pinus taeda
TCCATTCGGAGATCTCACCCTTAGCCCTGGGGGACTTCGAGTGCTTGCTCGGGTAAGGTATTGCCCTTGGTATTTCAGCAGCAGTTTTATCAGCATACCAACAGCAGTTTCAACAGCGTTTTGGAGGACTGCGCAGCACTGGGAGAGGGATGCAGTTCTTTCTGGCGGTAGTGCTGGATTGGGGTTTTTGCAGGAGGATTTATGCTGAGTGATTGAGTAGGGGATCATCCCTTGCATCTTGGAGGATTTTGGCAGAGTTTCAGGGAGAGTTCTGGTGGGGTTTCTTCAGTGGCAGCGCAGAGCATTGAGGCACTCGATTTTCGGAGGTCGGCTATTACAAGAAAGCTTTTTGGGTTTTTCTGGGTTTTTGGAGTAGAGCGGGAGCCCAATTCCAGAGTTTCAGCATTTTCCGAGGAGGGGAGCAGCCCCAAATCATTATTTGTTTTCTAGCAGCAACAACAGCACGGTAGTTCTCCAGCAGCATCCACGCAGAGAGGCCATTCTTTGTTATTCTAAGAGTATTTCTTCACTTGCCTTGTGCAAGTCGAGGTGCCATCTGTCTGATCACCTCTTGTACTTATTTTATTGCTTAGTATAATAAAATGGCTTAGCATTTCTCGCTGCATTTCTTGAGTATCTGCTTATATTTCCTGTTTACTGTGCCACTGTTTTTTTTTTCTCAGTAAAGACTAATTCTATTAAGAGGATGTATGGTACAATATGAAGTTACAACCAAGAGAAGCACGAAAACAGGCAACCGGAAAGGATAGACTATCCACCTCGGCCCCTAAGAGAAAACAAGAAGAGGGCAGTGCTAAACAAGAAGTAACAAGAAGAACAGAGTAACAAGAGAAGAACAAAGGATTCTACCCAACATGGGTAGAATCAACTATTCGGCATTTGTTTCCTTTCTTTTTACCAACTGTGACCCAACCAAGACTACTCTGCTGAGCTGGTATGATTTGCAAACTGAGTTGGGATGACGGAGAGGTCTCCATGTCTGAATTCGAGGAAGAGGACTCATGAGTTCTTTTCTGTGAGTTTGGTGGGACAGTAGAATCCTCAGGACCAGTCGAGGGCAGATCTTGTGCCCGCATTGCGTCCATTCCTTCCACATCCCCTTCCTCTTCATCTGAGCTGGAATCAAAATCATCCATGGGGGGAGGATCATGAGGTTTCCAACTTTTGGATTTCAGCTTAGGATTGGCTTTCTTCTTTTGGGCAGGCATCGAGGGACAAGAGCTCTGAAGGTGCCCTGTGTGATAGCAATTTTGGCAGCGAAAGGTTGTGTTCTCGTAATCCAGGGTCTGAGTCCAATGGAAGTCTCCAATTTTGAGATTACTCTGATCAGGTAGACCTTTGCTCATGTCTATTTCTGCAAAGATTCTGGCGAAGGTGTAAATGCCATTTTCCCCTCTAGAGGTGTCTGTGGCTAAAAAGAGGCCTAGAGTATTGCCGATCCCTTGGAATACAGCAAAGTGCCATAGATGCGCTGGGAGATTAGGAAGTCTGACCCAGATGGGGAGCTTGGTGATGATTGCTGTAGAGGGATCGAAATCTGGAAACCAAGGGGTGAGGAATAAACCTGCTGAGCCCCAGAACCATGGGCCTTCAGTTAATGCTTTTTGGTAGTCCTCACTGAAAGCAAACATTACAATGAAGAAACCCTTTGAGCAGAGGAGAACCTTGCAGTTGTTGGTCCAGTTAGAGTGAATCCATTGGTAGAGATCTGCTGTGCGTGGCCATAGCCCATTGAACCTGCAAATAATGGTATGCTCTGCATACTTTTGGATTTTCTCATCCAACGTTGGATGCATTATTTCAATGGAAGGGGTTTCTTCTATTTTGTCCACCAAAAAAGGTTTGGGAGCCTGAGCTGGTGGAGCTGTTTTCTTGGGTGACTAAGCATGGACAACATCTTTGTATGAAAAAGCTGCAGCTGAAGATGACTGTCCAACAGCTCCCCCTCTCAAACGAATGGCAAAAATGATGGAGGTATTTCTCTTAATGCTGTAAAAAGAAAGGGGATAAAGATCCTCAAGTTGTTTACCTTCGTGGAGGAGTCGTTGAAATGCAAAGGGAATCCCCAGCCTAAATTCCAGGGTTTGCTTGAGGTCCTGCACTAGATCCGAAGAGCTTACCCATTGTAGCAGAGTTTTGCCAAAAAGGAGTACGATCTGGATCTGGAATGAGGTAGAGTGTTCAGACTGCTGCTTTCCTTTGCAAAACTGAGACGAGAGGATTCTGGTGCTTTGGAAGCTCCTAGACGATTCTTTCTGACGATATTTCCCTTGGAGCTAGGGCTTTGCTCACTGGTGAACTCTGTGGTGGCCCTCTAGAACAATGGACTGTTGGGGTGCTGGGGCTGGCTAGAAAAATCGCAGCCTTGCTCCATGATAGATATTGCGCGTGGGTTCCTGGCGATGTTGTGCTGGATCCATAAGCTATTGGGATGTAAGGTTAGTCTGGAACCCTCGAAGTTTGATTTGTTGCTTGTCAAAGCATCCAAAATCTTGGCGGCTTGCAGAAGTCCTTCGAGGCCGGGCGCCGTCCTCATCCTCACTGCGAAGTTGCCAACGACCTGCAGATGAAGAGTGTTTGCCGCCCTATCTGTGGGTACAACCTCTGCGAGACGGAGAAGAATAGCATTGGTTTGATTTGGACCTGCGTCGAGAGGCGACAGAGCCAAGGGAATATGGCGCGGCAACAATATTATCTTTGTACCTACGGATATAGCCTTTGAAGATACCAGGCCTAAGCCTGAAGAGGCTTCACTTTCCAGCTTCAAACCCTCGTGGACGAATCCTCCCTCGCCTCTTATCCATTGCACCAAATCTGATGCGTCTGGGCTCAACACCAAATCTCGCGCATTTGCGCTCAATCTTGTGGAATACAAAGCCCTGATCTGGTTCAGCTTCATGACCTCGGCTTGAAGCTTAGGAATCCTTTCTTCTACTGTGCCACTGTTATTTTGTCATTTCTGGGTTATTATATCATTTGCACATATTTGTTGGAGTTTTTGCTGGGGTTTGAGGAATATTCCAAGTTAGGGATATTACAGTTAGGATGGACTTTCAGAGTTGGGGGAAAACAGGTCATAGGTGCGTATTGATGTCATCAGCAAGCCCAGGGGATTTTGGAGGGGGGCTTTGAGGATTTTCTATGAGGTCTGATGGCATTCACTTGCTATATTCCATCATCGACAATGCCTTTCGTTCCGACGCATTCCGACAACTTTCAGAAAACAGAGATATTATTGGGCCTGAATCAATTAATTATGCTTAAGGTGGCATTTCGGGAGGAATACTTGACAAAACACCTTATTTTAATAGCTTGTTGGAACCGGAACGAGAAGATATGCATGATGGGATGGTTAGATGTGATTTTTAGTGACCTGAGGAGACATGGTGGCCAATTTACCCTTTTCCCGCATTAAAAAGTATATTTTAATTAAAATAAAAGAGGAAAAAGTCTTCAATAATTAAAATAATAATAAAATAGGAGGTTCTAGAGGGGTCCATCAAATCTATAAAAGAGGAGGAGGAGGCCATTGGAGGACATCTTGGATTTGATATTGTTTCTTGTATGAGAGGTTGAGAACCCGGTTCTCTACTCCATTAGTAGCCCCAAGACGGAAACCCTCGGGTGATTCAGTGAGATTGGGCGAGTACCCATCTCCCCTTGGTGAATTCATCTAGAATTCACAGGAGAGCTTAGCAGCATAGTTCAGTTCAATTTGGAGGGCTAGTGTAGCGGTGCAACATATTATCTTGGAGGCCATCTTTTCATCTCATCTTTTTTGGTTGTATGTGCATGTAACCCCAGTTTATATATTATGAATAAAGCTGAGATTATTTCTGCTCATTATTGTTATTTACAACTCTATGGCGTTGAATTTTACATGGAAATCTTCTGTTTATGAATGAAAGTTATATTTGAAGAATATTTGAGTTAAAATATCGAGGAAACTCAAAATTTTTGCATTTGGGAAATTACACTCTCCCCTAGTGCATTGTGTGTCATCCAAATATCTTCAGTGAGCTCCCCGTCCCTCGTTGTTCATGCCCAGAGTCTCAAAGGACAATAGCCAAATCAACGGTGCCTGTAAGAGATGTCGAAGAGGGTCAGGCGTGTGAGTCCCCATGGATACCATCAAGTATCGCTCATTTGTGTCCCCGTCGATTTTGGGTGAACTACACCCAAAGGTATGCCCAGTGTCTTTGTCTAGGAGTCTCCTTGGAGGCAACACTCCAAGACCCCACTACGCAGCAGCGTATGTGCCTGCATCCATTGAGCATCCATGTACTCCCCAACATGCAACTGTACACTGCGACCTACCCCTATACACTGCTAGATACCCCCATGTACTATTGTCCCATATTGTATCACCTTGTGTCCTACATGTGTCACCGTACTTGACACCCTACAGTTACTCATTTTGATGCGAGCTACTCCCCCTACTCTACAATGTAAGCTGACATGCTATGACACACCACCATGCATCTGCATGCTCTTCTGCAGGCTACTGCTCCTCGCTGCATCGCCCTACACACCACTGGATGCTATGGCCTAAAATTAGGTCTGTATGCATCAGTCTGTATCTCTCTACATAACACTAGACCCTACGAGATAACTTTGTGTAGTGCTGTGAACCACTGCTCACTGTCGTACCACCCTATAACATACGATATCCTGCATGTGCCAAAGTATCCACCACTCTGCTGGAAAACCCTCCATGATGTGGGGTACATCTCCCAATCTTCCCTGAAAGACCTGAGCGACTTGACTCATCACATGCCAATGGGAATGACAGTACTGTGCCTATCCTTAGTTGCTTTGGTGTCCAATATACCAATGAGAGGGCACCGTCTCCATTTAATGCCCCATCTGGTGGCCTACCGATGTCACCTCCTCCTACTAGGTCTTGCCAGAGTAAACTAATTACCTTGTGACTCCGCGCATAGTCAATATCCCAAGACAATTCATGAATTTTTTCTGCTCCCCTGTCAAACCATCCTGTCACTAGTACTAACTGGGGCTCTGATGGAGATATGAAAATGTGTGTGCGCCCAAACATCGGATCCATCATGCTGCTACTACCATCACCTACCAGCGCTATGATGTTATGGGAAATCCCACCTAGATCCCAACAATAGTCTGGCCCTCAAATCCCTTTGGTAATCCTCGACCTCTGCTGAAACGTGGGCATGGATGTATCCAACCACCTAGGATGCTCCATCGGGTACTAGCTCAGTACCTCTCGCCATCCAATCCCAAAGGAGGGATCGAATGTATAATTGTAATTTTCTAGACTAGGAAAAACAATGATATGCAAAGCAAACAATAAATACAACACTAGAAAATTTAAACATTCAGTACACACCCATGTAAAGACCTGTAATGATAATCAACTGAGTCATTTTATTAAGATATGGGAGTAATAGTACAATAGTGTGGTAGAAGTGCACTTGGGCTTGCATCAATGGCAAGCGTGACAAAGCCCAGGTGATAAAATGTCAAGCCCAGATGGCAGAATCAGCTGCTACGATGATGCCCTGTGTTACCCTAGTAAAACTACACCGTCTGCTGAAAATATGCTGCTAGAAACCCCACTTCTGATGCTTAGAAAATTCCACAAAATTAACCCCAAGCTCCTCAAACAAAACCTTGCAAAACCTAGATAGTGTTTGGCCTAATTTTGTTGAATTTGGAAACTAGGGCCAAACTCCACCTTGGACATCTTATATGATGGAGATGATATTTTTCTTGGATTCCTCTTTCCAAGAGGTGTAGGATTGATCTAAAGATCATCTCATTTTGACATGTATAAATGGATTTATGAATTTATTTCTTCTATGGTCAAATTGTCAAGGTCGGCTAGCAATCTAATGTAGTCTCAAAAGCCCAAAAGTCACGTCTTTTCACCCTCAACTTTGCATATAAATAGGAGCATCTACCTCATTTGGACATTCATCATCTCACACATATCTCTCTCTCTCCTCATCTGATTGGGTCGTACGAATTGTAGGGCAATCTTCTTCTCGTCCACATGTGCGAAAGTTTGACTAGGGTTTTCTGATTTTTGCGTTGAACAAGTTGCAACAAGTTTGACCAGCATTGACCGAGCAACGTTTGACCTTGTTTGACTGCGATTTTTGTGGGATTATCTCCATTTGGGCAGGCTGCATTCTTTGGCATAGAAACTGAGATTTTCTGTGTTGTTTGACCAGCGTTGACTACAACAAGTTTGACAGTAGGTTTGACTGTGCATTGACCAAGTTTGACCGATTTCTTCAAGTCTGTTTTGGGCTGATTTGGATTGTTTTTGGAGGCCTAATTGACTGGGTTTGACCGAGCTGATTTGGAGGAATAGTTGCAGTTGTTTGACTAGCGTTGAGTTTTTGGTTAGGGCATCCTGTTGACTGCAACTTGATTGGATAGATTTGACTGTGTTTGGGAAAGTGAATTTTGCATATTGTACTCTCTCTCTCTGTTGAACTTTTGAAGAATAATAAGAAGACTTGATCAAAGGGTTTCCCCACATTGGGGTTTTCCCCTGGCATCCGCAAAATATTGTGTCCTCTTGTCTTTGCTTGTCTTCTGTGTTTTATTTATGTTCTATCTGCATTTACTATCAAGTTAATGTGATTGCTATTGATATTGGGCTAATAAGAAAAAAAATTAAAGTAAATTGCTCTGAAGCATAGAACATACCATTGTTATCTAAAATTAACCTGGTATCAAAGCTGAGGTGAAGACAAAGCCCAAGCAAGAGTGAAAAGAGCAATCATTGAGACTTGTTGGACAAGGACAAGATTCAATGGCCTCCGCATCTTAATTCAAACTTGATGGCAAGTGCAATGATAAGTCTAATTGTCATGCATGGAAGATGTCTCTTGATTTGACTTTGGAAGAGCAGGATGTTATAGACTATGTGTAGGGGAAGATTACTGAACCTCCTTCAAATGCATTGGCTGACTCTAAGACAAAGTACAAGAAAGCTGAAGTCAAAGCTAAGAAGATCATCAGGTATTCTATTAACCAGCAAACAAAGTACAAGAAAGGTGAAATCAAAGCTAAGAAGATCATCAGGGATTCTATTAACAAGCATTTGGTTGCATACATCTCTGATTTGAACACATCTAAGGAGATGTGTGACAGGTTGATTGGCATGTTCAAGGTTAGCAATGCAAACCAAGTCCTCTTTCTCAAAAACAAGTTGAAGGACATAAAGAAGGGAAGAGGTGAAAATATCCAATCCTACTTAATGCGGATTACCGAGATAAAAAATGATCTTTCAATTGGAGAAGTTATTGTTGATAGGGAGCTCACTCTCATTGCCCTTGGAGGTCTCCCTCATGAATGACATGTGTTCAACACTACTATCCTCAACAATGACAGGATTCCAGGTTTTGATGGATTGTTGACTAGATGTAATCAAGAGGAAACAAGGACGATGGAGAGAGACACGCTTTCAAATGGGAATGAACCTATTGCATTCTCCGCTCATGCTCAAAAGAAGAACAATGCAGGTTCAAACAAGTAATGTCAAGGAAGACTGGGATTCAAATATGGAAGGAAGGGAAGATGCTTCATTAGTAACAGGTTTAGCCACTATGCTAGGGAGTGTCCTAATAGAAGGGATACACCTCATGACGATGACAACAACAACCACAACAATTTTAGGGGCAACAACAATCAAAGGAACGACAGATTCAACAACAAAGGAAAAAGGAATGCTCCTGCTACTCAACATGGAAATGGTCAACCTCCCAAAAGATCAAGAAACTCCAGGTATGATGAATCTAATGTTGTAGATAATAAGCAAAAAGAATTTTATCTTATATCTGCCCTCTCTACTACCTCTCCTCTTGATACCTTGGGAAATTGGTTGATTGATAGTGGTGCCTCAAGGCACTTTACTGGGTATAAGGAAGCTCTTTCAAATTTGATAGAAAAAGATAAAAATTTGGAAATCATTCTTGGAGACAATGCCAATTATTCCATGAAGGGAGTTGGGAATGTTACTCTTCAATTAAATAAAGGTAGCACCATTCATCTACAAGAAGTACTCTATGTGTCCCATCTAAAGAAGAACCTGGTATCCATCTTGGCAATGGAGGACAAAGGATACAAGGTGACATTCATCGATGGGAAGGTATGTGTTTGGAAAAGAAATTTCAAAGAAGCATTTACTGTTGGATTCAAGGTTGATAGCCTATATCAAGTTGGAGGAAGCCCATTGGGAGCTATGTCTTGCGACACATCTTTTCAATCCGAATTATGGCACCAAAGGTTTTCTCATCTACATTATAAGGCTCTACCTAATGTGAGGAAGATGGTGACAAGTATGCCTGAATTCAAAGTAGAACATGAAGGTGTTTGTCAGGGATGTGCCGAAGGAAAACATACAAGGGGACCATTCCTCTCAAGTGATAGGAAGACTACCGGAATTTTGCAATTGGTTCATTTTGATCTATCTGGTATGTTGCGCGTGACATCTTTGGAACGATATTTATATTAAGCTATCTTTCTGGAAGTGATAGGAAGACTACCGACATTTTGCAATTGGTTCATTTTGATCTATCTGGTATGTTGCCCGTGACATCTTTGGAACGATATTTATATTATGCTATCTTTGTGGATGACTTCTCTTGCAAAACTTGGATTTATTTCTTGAAGAAAAATGACGAAGTGTTCACATGGTTCTGTTCTTTCAAAGCCTTGGTCGAAAATCAAATAGGGAAGAAGATCAAAATATTGAGGACCGATGATGGAACCAAATATGGATCAAATGAGTTCAATGACTATTATAGAGAAGTTGGCATTAAGAGGGAGACTACCACTGCATATACTCCTGAGAAAAATGGTGTTACCGAAAGGAAGAATCGTTCCATTATATAAGCCACTCATGCCATGCAGTCCAGAATCCATTGCCTTTCGAAGTTCCTATGGGCAGAAGCTGCCAACTTTTCCGTGTATGTTCAAAATAGACGCCCTCATCAAGCGTTGGTCTCTAAAGCTCCCGAAGAAGTTTTCATCGGTAAGAAACTTGATGTTTCTCACTTAAGAATTTTTGGTTTCCCTGTATTTTCATGTGCCGAAAGAAAAGAGAAGCAAATTGAATGCATCTGGGAAGAAAGGAACATTTGTGGGATACAATGAAACTTCTAAGGCATGTATAATCTATGTGCCTGGTCAAAGAGAAGTGGAGATAAATCATGATGTCACCTTTGATGAAGATGTTTCCCTTGGGAAGATTAGTAACCTTCCTATTCCAAGGAAGGACAAAGAAGCAGATATAGGAAAGCAAGGAGAACTGCAGGATGAGCTGATGCCTGACGTTGAAGGACCAATGGATCCCTTTGATCCACCTCTTCATAAGCCCTCCTCCTAAAAAGTAGACCCTAATGGCTTAGGGAAACTCTCGAAGATGCCGAGAATCATATTGCTCCAAGGGGAACTTTTCGTGAAAGTAAGAAGCTGAATAGGTACCAAGGGTACTTAACTGCCATGAGCACCACTGTTCAAACTAAGCCTTGCACATTTGAAGAAGCTGTGAAGCACCAAGTTTGGAAGGATGCTATGAATGAAGAGTATGAGTCGATTATGAAGAATGATGTCTGGGATGTGGTCCCTAGACCCAAGGACAAATCCGTTGTCATGTAGAAATGGCTCTACAAGATCAAGCATGGAGCTGATGGAAGTGCTGAAAAGTTCAAGGCCAGGTTTGTTGCTTGAGGCTTCTCTCAAAAGGAAGGTGTGGACTACGATGAGATATTTGCACCAGTTGCCCGATATACCACCATCCGTTCGATTATAGTCCTTGTTGCCTCGCAAGGATGGAACTTGCACTAGATGGATGTCAAAACTGCCTTCTTGCATGGTTCAATTAAGGAGGAAGTCTATGTAGAACAACCCGAGGGGTTCGAAGTTCAAGATCGTAAGACACGTGTGCAGGTTAAAGAAAGCCCTCTATGGGGTGAAGCAAGCTCCTCGAGCTTGGTATGAGAAGATCGACAACTATTTGATGAAGCTGGGATTTACAATATGTGAAGCTGATCTGAACCTTTACTTTAAGGTTGAGAATGGTAGACCTCTCATCTTGGTACTTTATGTGGACGATCTCTTTTTGACAGGTGTAGACCCTCTCATTCATCAATGCAAGAGGGAGTTGGCTTCCGAATTCGAGATGAAGGACTTAGGACTAATGCATTATTTCCTAGGGTTGGAGGTCTGGCAAAAGCCATGTGAGATTTTCCTTTCTCAAGGAAAATACATTGTGAAGCTACTTGAAAGATTTGGGATGGTGGATTGCAAGTCCGGGACTACTCCAATGGAACTTAACTTCAAGAAGTTATGCGGAAGTGCTGTTGGGCTTGATTTGGGAAATCCTTCTGAGTATTGTCAACTCGTGGCGGTCCTGATGTTCTTAGTGAACTCCCATCCGAACATATGCTTTGCAGTGAATACATTGAGTTAGTTTATGGTTGAGCCTCATCACATACATTAGATTACTACCAAGAATATTCTGAGATATCTTTGGGGCACAATCACCTATGGATTGAGATACACTGCTGGGAATGTGAAGCTCCATGATTATTTTGATGCTAACAGGGTTGGCCATGTGGTGGGACGTAAGAGCACATCGGGATGTTTCTTCTCACTAGGTTCTGCTTTGATATCCTGGATGAGCAAGAAGCAAAAATCGGTTGCTTTGAGCACCACTGAGGCCGAATATATTGCTACTAGTATGGCCTCCTGTGAAGCTATTTGGTTGAGGAAGCTCTTTAGTCAGCTGTTTGGACATATGCTGGATACCACTGTGATTTTCTGCGACAACCAAAGTGGTATTCATCTTTCTGAGAATCCCGTGTTTCATGACCGCTCCAAGCTTATTGATATCAGGTGCCACTTTGTTTGGGATATGGTACAATGGGGAGTAATAAGGCTCTGTCACATTGGGACTGATGATCAGGTCGCAGATATTCTTACGAAGCCCCTCGGGAAGGTCAAATTGTTATCCTTCTGTGAACGACTTGGAGTCGTGGAGAGACCCTCTTATGAGGGTCTCGTTTGAGTTGGATATTGAGCTCTGGGAGCTCTGGGGGGCTTGGGGTACTTCTTGGAGCAATGAGCGACCATAGGGTGAGTGGTTCACCTTCCCCTAGTGGTGTGTTGTGTACAGGGTGAGTGGTTCACCTTCCCCTCTAATACCCCATGATGGTTGAGATATGCATAGAATGAGTGGTTCACCTTCTCCTATGTCATATGAGCAGGATGAGTGGTTCACCTTCTCATGCCGATACATCCTACCCATGTAGTCCGGGACTCATGGGAAGTATCTCTCATTTGGCCAATGAGTTGGGAAATGAGGAGAGAGACCTTAGTACTACTGATGGATGCATCGTGTACTACCATACTCGCTATGCTAGGATGTTTGATATTAATCTAGGATCCATGGAGACTGACTTTGGGTCAGTCGAGAGTGGTACGATACACTCTCGATCATTTCCTCTTTATTATTTCTTCATATTTCAGCAGAGTAGGGTTGATAGGGATGGTACAGATTGTCAGATGGTTTGGCAGGTGAGTTCTCCCTAGTTGAGAGGGAGTGTTAAATTTGGAAACCAGGGCCAAACTCCACCTTGGACATCTCATATGATGGAGATGATATTTTTGTTAGATTCCTCTTTCCAAGAGGTGTAGGATTGATCTAAAGATCACCTCATTCTGACATGTATAAATAGAATTATGAATTTATTTCTTCTATGGTCAAATTGTCAAGGTTGGCCAGCAATCTAATGTAGGCTTAGAAGCCCAAAAGTCACGTCTCTTCACCCTCAACGTCGCATATAAATAGGAGCATCTACCTCATTTGAACATTCATCATCTCACACATATCTCTCTCTCCTCATCTGATTGGGTCGTACAAATTATAGGGCAACCTTCTTCTCCTCCACACGTGCAAAAGTTTGACTAGGTTTTTTTGATTTTTGTGTTGACCAAGTTGCAACGGGTTTGACTAGCACTGACTGGGCAGCATTTGACCTTGTTTGACTGCGATTTTTGTGGGATTATCTTTGTTTGGGCAGATCGCATTCTTTGGCATAGAAACTGAGATTTTCTGTGTTGTTTGACAAGCGTTGACTGCATCAACTTTGACTGTAGGTTTGACTGTGTGTTGACTAAGTTTGACTGATTTCTTCAGGTTTTTTTTTGGGCTGATTTGGACTGTTTTTGGAGGCCCAATTGACTAGGTTTTACTGAGCTGATTTGGAGGAATAGTTGCAGCTATTTGACCAGCGTTGAGTTTTTGGTTAGGGCATCCTTTTGACTGCAGCTTGATTGGACAGATTTGACTGTGTTTGGGCAAGTGAATTTTGTATATTGTACTCTCTCTGTATTGAACTTACGAAGAATAATAAGAAGACTTGATCAAAGGGTTTCCCCACATTGGGGTTTTTCCTTGGTATCCACCAAATATGGTGTCCTCTTGTCTTGGTTTGTCTTCTGCTTTTATTTATGTTCTATCTGCATTTACTCTCATGTTAATGTGATTGCTAATCTGCAAATTGATATTGGGCTAATAAGAAAAAAAATTGAAGTAAAATTCTCTTAAACATAGAAGATACCATTGTTATCTAAAATTAACAGGTTTTGACCCCGGAAATTCGGCTCCCAAGTACCACGTTCTCCTCCAACTACTGGAAAATAAGACTGGCCTACAACTCCGACAAAAGTCCACCTAAATCACTCCAAAAATGTTGAGATACATGTTGATTTATGGTAGCATCGAATAAGCTCTAAGTCTCAAATTTTGTAGGGAGGCTTGGACACATGTATTCCAAAGAACCCAGAAAGCGTTTTGGGAAATTCAACCCAGAAAGAGTTTTATTAAAATAATTAATTTTTTTTAATGGGACCCTAAGTCTAAATTTTGGAAAATAAAATAATTAATGGGCATTCATCTAATTGTGTGTGTAACTTCTAGAAGAAGACAAGGATTAAGCAAAAGTGATCTTAGTCATTAATTAACTTCTAATCTGGGCCGTTGAATGTCAACAAGAAGATTATTTAGGGAGGCTTGAGGGTCATTTGGAAAACACATTGAGTTCAGATGTTCGATTTTCTGAAGCAAAGTAGCTGCTGGGAGAATTTCGATAGTGAGGTTTTGCAGTGAGGGGAAGGGATAGTTTGGTTGGAGAATCCTCTCCTGAGCCAAGGATACGCAACAAGGAGGCAGAGAGACGACACCAGAAGGAGGCAGCACAATACCCAGGAGGGATTAGCGTTGAACCAGAAGGGCTCACGCAGAAGCAGCACAGTCGTCCAAGTAGAAGTCTGAAAATTTGCTAGGGTTGGACGTTTTGAGCTGAGAGGGTTGATGTCAGAGCTCCGGGAGAACAAATCGATCGAGCATTGAGTTGACGCAGTGCCTTTGAGGTTGATGCAGGGCCCATGCAGGGGCAGTGCATAAGCAGTCGAGGAACTCACAGTTCAGTTGCCGGATCAACAGGGAGTTGTTGGGTAGAGTGAGGTAATCTCAGAAATTTATTCTGCTAATGATATTTCTCTGTAACTGGATTGCTGTGAGGGAATCTAGAAGTTGTATTCAGAAAACTACTACATAATAATAAAAACCCTCAGATCTGTTACACCAGTTTTCTCGCATTGGGTTTTTCCAGGGACGTTTGTCCAAAACCAACTATGTCATTTGTGTGTATCTTTCTCTATTGTTCAGTTTCTTGTTTCAGCATATAATTTAATTGGTGTAGGCTGCAGTGTATGTATTTCGATGTTTGTCGTATGAAACTGCAAATAACTTGTTCACGTAAATCTAACAAGTAGGAGAAATATCATCAGTGTTGCAGTAGGAATTCTTGGGTTTAAGGATTTTTCACATGGTATCAAAGCTAGTGCAAGTGAAGCAAGAAGAATAGTGCCAAAGATGAGCAGAAAAGGAGGTCAAAAAAGATGCAGGAGGCAACAGTTCGAATCCCCAGAAGGGTTTGCGTAGTCCTAGTCGGGAGGGCAGAATTAAGAGGCAATCTCTCTCTGAGTGAGTCGACAGAGAGAAGGGATTCCAGATCGAAATCTTTCTGTGGCAGAGGAAGCAACGCTAAATCCTCAACGTGAGGAAGAGCTAGTGGGACATAGTTTTTCTGCAAGTCGTTTTGCTGGGTAGAAAGACGTAAGAAGAGAAGAGAAGCACTGTGAGGGAAGTTTTCGTCAGAAGACTTCCCTCCAAGAAGCCCGCTTCCCGCCAAGAAGCTCGTTTTCTTATTGTCTGAGAAACAATAGTAAGAAGCAGAGAGGAGCAATTCGACAATTATTCATGGTAGAAATGGCAACCAGTGGCTTGAGAGATCATGACAAATTGGATGGGGCATCCAACTATGTCATTTGGAAAGTGAGAATGTCTTTCCTTCTAGATGAGCACGATCTCAAGACATATGTTGACAGCATGGTGGCTGTGCTTGTAGATGCAGATACACTGAATAAGTACAAGGTAGAAATGGCGAAGGTAAATAGAATGATCCTCGATGGAGTGAAGGATCATGTAGTCTATCACATCGCTAGTAGAGGAACTGCTAAGGAGATGTGGGATGCATTGTCTATGTTGTATCAAGGATCTTCCGAGCAACGGAAGATGTACTTGGAGCAGAAACAGAGATCTACACAGATGCAGAAGGGGGAACGTGTAGATTCGTTCCTCACGAAGCTTTAGGAGATCCAAGATGAGTTATCAGCTGTGGGGCCTACACCTCAAGATTCTGAGTTGGTTAGACTGGCCCTCAATTCTGTCTCAGATTAGTGGCATGTTTTTGCTTAGAGTATCCTCGGTAGGGTGACTTTGCCGAATTGGGATGAGATGTGGGAAGCTCTTAAGCAAGAGGATCTTGACAGAAGTAGCAGCAGTGGGTCGTACCCCAAGGAGGAAGATGAGAATGTAGCCCTTGCATTGAAGGGGCAGCTGAAGCAGCGAAGGCGGAAGAAGGACGTCTTGAAGATAAAGTGCTTCAAGTGTGGTGAGATGCGTCATTATGCAACACAGTGTCCTCTCAAGAAGAAGGACAAAGATGAGGAGAATGTTTTGAAGGCTACACCCGTGAAGATCGAGTAGGAGGAGTTCGCCGTGATAGCCGAAATACCTCGAAGAGGGAGGTGGGATGATTTAGAGTTGTAGTTCGAAAGAGATACAGATGGGCAGGATCCTTGAGAAACCCACCTCGGATCAATTCCTTGCTACAGGAGCCCAAATCAAAAGTAGGAGGATGGACTAGTGTTGGATGGTGCTGAGGAATGTCGAAGAGACAGTTGCAGTGGCTAGGAGTGCCAGAGATTGAACAACACAGAGTGGAGTTGGCAGTAATGCAGATGGCACAGAGCAGAGGTCAGCAACAGTGCAAAAGATTCAGAGGGTCAGCGCAGAGACTAGTAGCAGTTAGGCTCCAACATTCACATGGTATCATACTGAACACAGTTAGTTCAGTAATTTGGGATGTTTGTCCGTTGCTGATGCAGTAACAACAGCAGTTTGTAGTCGCAGTGCTAGCCATTGCACGGATGCAGAAATTCAGAGGGAGTTGCAGTGCGGATGCAGTGTTGACAGTGGTAGGGTCAGTAGCAGTACAGATGCAACATTTGCGCAGTGGTTGGTGGGCAGCATGTCAAATGTCAGCAGATCAAAGGGATATGTTATAGAACAGAGTGATGCTCAGCAGGTTGCATTGCTAGAGCACATTTCTTGCCATAGTTGTGGGGGAGCGCCCCCCCCCCATCGAACCCGCTCCTGAAGCGCGCTCCGGGCGGGAGCGGCTTGGGAGCGCGCTCCCGAAATCGCTCCCGGACGGGAGCGATTTTCTGGAGCGCGCT
>APFE030606098.1:69984-99665 GCA_000404065.3 Pinus taeda
TCAAATTGATTTGTGTGATTTTATCCTTGAGTTGATTCAATTATAGTTTAGTCTCTGTTTCCTTTCACTTCATTAGAACACTATACTACCGAGCATTACTTGGGCAAAACAGCCTCGGATTGAGTTACTCTTTGAAAGAACAAACGATCCCGGATTGACTTAATAATGTGGAATAATTAGTGGTGTGAGAGACCCTAGTTATAGCCCTACAATAAGCATGAAGAAACTGAAACATAAAGATTGGGTGTAGGCATGAGGTTTGTGGAATATACGAGGGTTCATAGTTGGCCCAAAAATCTCCTTTCAGATTAATCCTATTTTTCATCGAAACTTCATTGGCCAAAACATATAACCAACACAAGGAAGATGGACAGAAGGTTAGCCAAATGTTGAACTGTCACAAGAATCTTTAGTTTACATGAAAAACACTTATTCACATGATGAAAACACAACAAAATTCAAGCAAAAAAGAAATAAAATACTATGTACATAGTGTAGGGCATAGCCCCAAATCTTCATTGAAAATAGTGTTTTAACTCTTCACCATTGACATGGAGAGATTCAATCTTCCTATGAATTGATTGAAGACAATACATGTGTTGGCCAAGCCTTTCATGCTCTGAATGGCCCAATCTATAGGGACTGATATTTAGTGTGTTTGCCTTTGTCCTCATGGGCTTTATGCTACTTAAAGACTAAGTCGCCAACACTGAAGTTGTTCTTCCATATATATTTCTTATCAAACCACCTCTTGCTATGATTCTGGTGAAGTGAAAATTTTTGTTTCGCTTTCAACCTTTCTTCCCGTAGCTTGCTAAGGGTGTCAATCCTATATTGCACTAACATACATGGCTTGCCTTGGGATTCTTGTGAGGGTTGGAGGGAAGACAAGTAGATGTTGGGCGAGAGGATGGATTCTTTTATGTACGCCAAGAAGTAATGGGAGGTGTTCAAGGAAGGCTTCAGTGTGACTCAGTCAAGCCATAAGGTATCTACCAAAATAGAGTTCCAATTTCATTGGTCAGAGAATATGGTCTTTTTTATAATGCAGATTAGGTTCGTATTCATGCATTCAATAAGACCATTGCCCTACAGATAATAATTAGTTGAACGTTTCAATACAATTCCATTTTCCAACGCAAAATCATAAAGTCTTAGCGATGATGAGAAGTATGTTGCATTGTCGAAAAAAGGTGAAGTAGGAATGTCGAACCTAGAAATGATGTTCGGTTGAAGCAAATTTATGACTTCCTAATCATTCACCTCTTTGAGAGGAACTACTTCTATCCACCGCGTGAAGTAATTTGTGGAAGTAAGGATGTAGCGGTGTTGCTTTGATGAATACAAAAATATTTCTCCAATAATATCCAAGCCCCACTGCTGAAAAGGTTTTTATACTGCAATGGGCTAGTCAACTTCTTGTTTTTATTGGCACATCTCTTAAAGAATGGACACTTGCAGGTGTAAGCATGAGAATATCTTAATAATGTAGGCTAGTACAAGTCAGACCGCATGACCTTATACGTCATTGTCTTGTCCGCAAAGTGACCCTCGACTAATCCATTATGGAGATCATGTAATACCTTTTCTGAATCATATGCTTTCAAACAGCTGAGAAATACTCTATTGTGGTGATTCCTAAAAAGCACCCCATGCACCAAATGATAGGATAATTCTTTAATTCTAAGTGTCCTCTTCTACCATGCAAAAAAATGGAAGGGCACTGTGTCGTGCTCAAGGTATTAGCACACAACAGCATAGCAAGAGCTTGTGTCACTAGTGGGGGAGGCTCACCCGACGTTGTACATATCAAGTTCTTTCTCCCATCCTAAAAAATATTCTTCTTATTCAGTTTTGTTCATTGCTTTTGCCATTAGTCAATAATGACCATGACCCTTTATTATGTGAACTGGCTTGATCTCTAGATCGTATTCTTGCAACTCAGTCATCTAGTTCACTCTCCTTTCACCCAACTCTTGTTGAACAAGAAATGGTCTGACTTCTAGGTGTGGAACAAACATAATGCAATAATTGTTCAATAGATAGGACTGAAAGTGCTTTACCACCTTGTATACCACATAATCTTGTTTTTCCATGGCAGGGTAGTTAAGTTTGGGTCCTTGCAAACTCACACTCATGAAAGAGATAGGTCCCTCATTGTTTAGCTCATCCTTTTGGGTGAGTACATTGGCGAGATAAGTGTCAGAAGAAAAGGTGTAGAGAAAGAAATCTTTGTTGAAGTATAGGCTATAAAATGTGGGTGCTTCTATGATAACATGCTTAATATAGGAAAATCCATCATTTTCCCTTTTATCCAATTTATAAATTGCATCTTTCTTCACCATATCTTGTATGGGCTTAAGGAATTCATAGGAGTACCATCCAGTATAAAGTCTCAGTCGTCAAATCATTAAATATTTGTCTTAGTTGTAACTGTCAGCAACAAAGAGGGATGTAATGGTGTCTTCGAAAATCAAGAAGGTGTGCTTGGTGGGTGTTCAGTTGCAAATGCGTCAAGTTTATTCTACTGTGGAGAGGGCAGAAAAGTGAGCCTCTAAGTGAAAGGTAATAGTACCACCCAATAAGGGACAAACATGAATCAAAAGGATCCATCTAACATCCAATAGAGTAGTCCACAGATGATGCGACGATGATTACAACCAACAAATGAAGAAAGATATGTCTAATAGCCTGCAGAATAGTCCACAAGGATGGGACAACAATAACAATAATTACAACACATTGGCAATAAGATAAGTACTAAAATAACTGAAATAGTTCAACTATCTTAGCAAATGTGAAAGAAAATATGAAATACAAGCATCCGCAGAATAGTCTTACAAACATTCATAATCCATTCATGAAGACATGCCAGCCTTCAACGATTATGTTATTAAGTAAAATTTCTAAATCACATGTTTATAATGTACATCACTAGCTCCAATAGTGGAGCATTGGAGCCACTCCTTGCTCCTCAAAGAACTAGCTTATCTCTGTAAGACCTTGCGGGAGGAGCCAAGGTGAAAATTCCTTTGCTCATACAATGAGGGAGTATATATAACCAAGGGTGACTCTTTGACTACCCTCATGACTATTTGACTTCTTATGAATTTTAAACTTACATGAATGTTTACATTCCATGTGTGTACTTTTGGACTTCCACTTTAAAATACATTTGAATACAATATACATGATCCACAATAATTATGTGACATATGACCACTCATGACATGACATGACATGACATTGCTAACATGGACTGCTTAATGATGTGGAAATTTCAAGTCATTGTTGCTGCTAAGTGTTAGATGTCTTCTTGAAGATTCTTTCTCTTCACCTCTGCATGGCTTGGTGATGTGGAATCTTCAGTGATATCCAGTCTTGGATAGTGGTTGCAAAATAGTGTCCCTTTGCTTTCTCTCATTCGATCAACTTATAAGTTTATCTACAAGAGAGTATTTATGCATTCTTCCCTCCTTCTTCTCCTTCTCCATCACCTTGTCATGACATGATAGATTACATGTTCCTGCAATTCACTCATGACAAGCGACATCAATCCGAAAACCCCCTAGTCTAAGATGATGCATTATGATCCAATGACTTAGCTTAGAACAAGTGACAGGTTGGGAAGAGGGACTCAGTGACTACGCAATGCATAGTTCTAGTAGCCAGGGGAAAATCTTGAGCTCTGAGACTGTGCAGTGTGCATCTCATCAGAGTTTGAAGGACAAGACTATGCAATTTTTAGAGCCAGTGGGACAGGTTCAGGGAATGGACATTGGGAGAGCTAACTACAGAGTTCTAGGAGTCAAGGGAGGTTGGACTACTGCGAGGCTGCATAGTTAAAGGGATCAAGGAATGAACTTGAGGCTTGAGGATGCAAAGTGCACAGTTTAAGCTGGGTTAGGGACATGAATGCGCAATTATAGACATCAAGGTTGGGGATTGGGCACAAAAATTGCGCATTGCGGTAATCCTAGGAGATAGGAACTATGTATTTCACGATGCCAAGCAGAAAAATCACATCTAGAGGACAAAGACTATGTAGGGCATAGCTCAAGAGAGGCCTGGAGAGGCTAGGTTGCTCAGTCATGAATTTTTTTTTAAAGTGGCTAAGTGTGGGAGAGGTTATGAACTTTGATTGTGATCACACACTTAGAATACTTTGATGACACAACAAAATAGATCATCTAAACAAATGAACAAATAATTTCCCTCTGCGCAACAACTTTACAACAAGGTATGAAAAGTGCTACACTTATGATAGCCTTTGGAATGACTGTGATGACACTTGTGCGACAGTGCTTAGAACATTGTGAATGAGTGCAAAAAATGTTTACATAGTTAGAAAAAATCATATACACAAATAAAAACCCTTAAAGCCATCATAATAGGCTTGTAAACATTGTACAGTAGCCAAACAAGCCAAAAGATGACATTTTACCCAACATTCAAAAGGGAATAAAACACTTCAAGAAAGTTCATGAAATAAGCTTCGGTGTTTGTGACAACAATGTACAAGACCAAGGAAGGCTTCGAAATTGAGTGTAAGCCAAAATTTTAGAGGGTGTTGTAGCAGCTACAATAGGTAGGTTACATCATGCTCACTTTATATCCTATTTATAATAAAAGGATGTTCATTCGTATAGGTATCTTGTCTTTTTCGTTGGATTAATTGTAAAAGGAGGTTTCACCCTTGAAATGGTTGTTATTCATTGACTTTCTATCATTATCAAGGTACATATTTTCTTATTTTTTATATTCTTATATTATTTATGGAGTTTAGTTCATAATAGGAGCCTTGAAAAGGTTTGTGAACCAACAAGTGGTTCTTTTATAAGCATTATTTTAAAGCCTTTAGGTATGATAGAAATTCTAATAATAAAAAGGGCTTTGTACATCTAATAAATATTCTAAAGCTCAAGTATCATGAAATATGTACTAAAATGTTACATAGGACTTTTCCATGAGATCTTTGGCATCTATGTTAGACCATTTTATGGGTCTTTGGTCTCTAAGTGGGTTGAACTTCCATTGATTTATTTAGGGAAATAATGATGGGTTGAAAAACCTAAAATAAAAGAGAAATCAAGGGCCTTATATAGGAAAATGAACCTTTTCACCTTGAAGTGCTATGAACAAGGATTGCAACCAGGACACATGCCCCCTCTATGGGGTCATTTGCCTTTAGGTGGTACTATAGACATCATTAGGTGTTTTTTCCCAAAGGGTATGGGTCTAGGACCTTTATTATTCTCTAAACAGGATAGCAAGTCCTCTACTACTAAAGTAAAGTTTTTAAGCTAAAGATTTCCTTCTAAAACATTTCAACGAGAGGGATTTTTATATGCTTTCTTTTCTTTTCTTTTCTATATGTAAAACTAAGTCATGCACAACCTTATGAATTCAAAAAATTTAGGATGTATCTCACGTTTTCCTCTATGACTTAACATGAGTTAGTTTCTTTATTTTTAGCTTTGGATTGATGAATATAATGCTTCACACTGCACAAACAAAAACCTTTTCATTTTTCTAGCTCCCTATTATTATTATAGCTTTCTATAAGATTTTAAAATATGGTCCGCATAATTATCAAAGATGGATGTACATAGATTTTTTTTTTCCTATGTAGTTTACAGACCCCAAAGATCAATGAACTACTAGATCAGTGACTTCTACATCGACAAAATATTTGTACCAGACAGATCCACTTGAAGGGATCACTTCATGTCGGCATAACCACTTGCAAGCATATGATGGGGATTGTAATATTCAATGAAAAAGGAAAATGCTCTTAGACCATTGTGAGAAACTCTTCTCCTACAGGCAAGAAATAAATTGAAATATGACTATTCAACTATTAAAAATATCTCAGTAGCAGTCTACCAGTACATCATTCTTGGAATCTGCCTTGCCATAACAGTCTGTCCAAATTTGACCACTAGATACTACATTTCAAGAATTCCTAGGTTCGCCATGAGAGCCCTTAAACTACAAGGCAATGGCTCAATGCAATTACCATTCTACTAATATACTAGGAAATAAATATTAGTAATGGCCCACAAAACATGTCATTACTAAAATCTACCTCACCATAACAGTCAATGGAAATTAGGTCACCAGATCCTACCTTCACATTTCAAGAATGCCCAACTAGGTCACAAGATATATTACACTTGAAATTAATGGCTCAATGTGATTACCATTTCATTATAATGCAGACAATATATCAATAATAGCCTTGCAACACATTATTACTAAAATATGCCTTACCATAATAGTCCATGGAAAGCGAGTCACAAGATACCTATCAATCAAGGACTTAAATTGCAAGGAGATGGATCAATGTGATTCTCATTTTACTGTTATGTTGAGGAAATATCTTAGTAATAGCCTCCCAACATATTATTACTGCAATCCACTTTCCCATTATAGTCCATGGAAAGTGAGTCACTAGATACTACCTTTTCATATCGAGAATGCTCAACTGTATCAAAAGAGGTCTTACATTCTCAGGCAATGGCTCTTGCATATTCTTGACCACGTAAGTCTGCATGCCATCCATCCCTCCATCCTTTGCCTTCTTGATGAGATCCAACCACATCTACAATACTCTATGAATTGACACAATTGTGTAATCAGACTACAATCGAAAACCAAGAACACTAAATCAAAGTGCAAATTTGATCCAAAAGAAATTTGATTTTCTTTGTACCACTACATTTAACCCATTGCTATCTCTTGCATCATTTCAACGCTATTTCTGTTATCATCTTGAGAATAGGATGAAAACAAGATAAAAAAACGTATGTATGTCTTAAAACTAAGCATTTACTTAAGCACAAGAGTGTTCTTTCTGGAGCATATTTGAACTACCAGAGAAAATATTTGTACAAAAATATTTCCATCCTGAAGGGAGCAAGTATCTTTGTCTTTGCAGAGTTGCAAAGTGTAACTTATCATTGTATTATTCTGATATGAACCTTCTCTTGTTGTTGCATGGGGATATTTTCAAATATACAAAAATATATGCCATATTCCACTTGTAGGGTTTGTAGTGACATGTTATCTTATGTGACTACAGAATGCCTAGTGATCCATTTTCTATAGTTTCTTCAGAAAACGTTTAGAATATCCTTTCCGAAGCATCAGAGTTTGTCCATAGAGGAGATGGTATAATTGATTAGGGTGCTAAGCTGAAGAATGGCTCAAGTACAAAATAAATAAAAATCAATGAAATTTTACTCATTGAGAGGCATAAGCTAAACATTTCATTGAAATTAGGCATTTGAACAGATGATTAAGGTTGGCACAGAGATTTATTGTGGAAGAATTAAGATGCAGGAATTGTTAAGTTGTATTTTGAGACTTGGGTTGCCCTTTTAATGTTTCTTGTGACATGGGGAGGTCAAGCTCAAGAATACGGAATGGAAGTGTAGAATTGATCCAAAAGAAATTTGATTTTCTTTCCAGTACTACTTTGTAATGGGACAACAAAGCATGAAATGAATTCGATTTTATGAAATAAACAAAAATAAAAACAATGATAAATAACTTAGTTGGTAACCTTGTCGATTTCAATGTTGCGTGTTAGATTATTTAGTCAGTACATTATCAAAGAAAATTATATGTCAAGTTATGAAAACTAGAAAATGGCTCATGATCAAGATACAAATTTTATTTACCCGATGTATATCTTAGTTCTTTGATCTCGAGAACATCAAAAATTGAACCATCGATCGAGAGCTTCTATTTTAAATCCTGGTGCATAAAATTTTAAATTCCTTAAGATCCTCATCAAATTTAAAATATGCACATGGCTTACTCAATGCTCCTTGCACTGATCTGTTATCTTGCACATAATTAGTTAAAATTACCTCAGTAGAATGTGGAAATTGGCCCTAAAGGATGCTTGAAATTGAGTCCACTAAAAAGACATAAATACCTATAAGGAAATAAAATAATGACTTCCTTGGGATTTACAATGGAATGATTGGACCCAACAAAAATTAAATTTTGTTGCGTTTGTTGGAATCAATCATGGGATGAGCATATTCAGCCAGAGTTCGGATCCCGTAGCCTCTCTAAGAAATTTTTCCATAGTTTTCTGCTTGGGTTTCTTAATGCATATATCGCTTAGATACATAAAAGAAAAATGATAGTTCTGCTCAAAGTAAAACTTCCAATTTTTGTATCACATACATAAGGTATTATTGAAAAGACAATGTAAAACCAATTTTCCAAATCGAAAATATGCTTCCAATTTCGACAGTACAATCCCAGATATGTATTTCATAAGATTCTACAAATATTGTTAGTAAAATCAACTGTCAAACGATACTCCGAATTTTTGCTACCAATTAATCCTTCAAGAAACAAACTAAAAAATGAATACAAATAAAAAAACCCTAGCTGTCATGTATTAATCCGTAACCCGTTGCCTACTTTATGATGATGTCCAGCAAGTAGATCACTACAGGTCGAGGTCTGGTAAACCCTTGTGATGCGAGTATAGGAACATAATTTTGTCAATCTATGTAGCATCACCACAGATAGGAACCTTCTTACATAATCTGGATGTGCCTTTCTAGGGTTTACTGCGCAAGAAACAAGAGGTTCACTTCCAGGAAACAACAAAAAATTGATCTGCCCTTCGAAGACCCAATAGAAGAGTAAGTCACCCTTCCTTATGGAGGTCAATTACACTAAATCTAGCAATACCCTTGATTTCTAGAATTTTAGAGGGCGAAATTGCTCCTAACCAGCGCTATTATTAGAAATTGAGGCGATTAGAAACAAATCCGATATGAAATGGGGGTGATGGAAGAAAATATGACCTGCAAACCAGGAGAATCGGGGTTTGAATGTTTATTTGCGCTTATTTTTTTGGCTAAAACATAATAATTATCTATTTTTTTAATATTTTTTGGGCTAACTATAGAAAAGGGGTGTAATATAAAAATGTTTCCCCTTGAAAATATAAAACCCTTTAAATTTCTCCCATGGGCTAAGATTAGCCCCTAAAATTTTATATGGTGAGAAGGGGATGAATATTCTTCACTCAAGAAATTTGTTGCTAGGTTTGAAGCATGTTGATTTGGATTTATGTGAAAATTATGTTTATGGAAAACAAAAGAGAGTCATATTTCTTAGAGATGGGAAGGAAAAGAAGAGTGAAAAATTAGAGTTTGGGCATAAAATGTATGGAGATTTGCTCAAGCATCATCTCTCGGTTGTTCTCACTATTGTGTTACTTTTATTGATGATGTAACCAAGAAAACTTGGATATTTGTGTATTCAGAATAAATCTGTTGTATTTCCTACTTTCAAGAAATGGAAAGGTTTGGTTGAGAATGAGATAGGAAAGAATTTGAAGTGTCCCAAATCAGAAAATGGAGGTTAATATTGCATCAAATAGTTGCATAAGTATTGTTCAGAGTAGAATTAGAAGAGAGAAGATAGTTCCAAGGACATCACAGGAAAATGGTGTGTCAGAAAGGATGAACAACGCAATCATGGAGCATGCAAGGTGATGAGATTGCATGCATGATTTCCTTTACAATTTTAGGTAGATGTTGTAGATATTGTTGTTTATCTAATAAACAAAGGGCCTTCAAGTTCCTTGGATGGTGATATATGGATAGGTAAAGAGGTAAACTACTCATTTTTAAAGACTTTTGGTTGTGAAACCTTTGTACACATTAATAAAGAAAATAGAACAAAGCCTAAGTAAAAATCAAAGAAATGTTCCTTCATTGGATATGGTGTTAATGATTTTGGTTATTGCTTATATGATTATGAAAATCACAAAATTATTAGGAGAAAATATGTCATATTCAATGAAAATGTTTGTATAAGGATTAGATGCAGGGAAAGAAATAGGAAAGGAAAACAAAGAATACACGATGTTTGATGAGATCACAGAAAAGGTAAAGGTGCCTAAAAATTATACTGATTAGCAGCCACAACAACATCAACAACCACAACATAAATAGATAGCTCAAACCCTTGAAAGTGGTGTTAGAAGATCTACCAAGATAAGTAGACCCTCTGATGATACTCTCCTTCATTATATTATGTATTGCTGACTGGCTCTAGTGAACTAGAATGTTATGAAGAAGCAATGCAGGTAGAAAACAGGAAGAAGTATCCATGAAAGAAGAGATGGAATCCTTGGTACATAACCACACTTGGGACTTAGTCAGGTTTCCTGTAGGTAAAACATCATTGCAGAATAAATGGGTTTATAGGTTAAAGGAAGAAGATCGAGGTAAATAGAGATATAAGGCTAGACTTGTGGTGAAGGATTTTACACAAAAGAAAGGTATAGAGTTCAATGAAAAATTTTTGCCTTTTGTTAAAATAACTTCAATCATAACTATTTTAAGTCTTGTCTTAATAGAAGATTTTCACCTTGAATAGTTAAATGTAAAGACAACCTCTCTCCATGGGGATTTGGAGGAAGAGATCTATATGCAGCAGCCACAAGGGTATGAGATCAACAGGAAGGAGCAATTAGTGTGTAGTTTGAAGAAGAGCTCGAATGTACTAAAGCAGGCTCCAAGGCAGTCGTATCTAAAATTTGATAGGTTTATGCCTGAACAAGGTTATACTAGATGTCACTCTCACCATTGTGTTTATATTAAAAAACAAAATGATGGTAGTTATATTATATTATTATTGTATGTAGATGACATGCTTGTTGCAAGATCTAACATGCAAGAAATTAATGTGCTCAAAGGAAAATTGGATAATTCACTTGCAATGAAGGATTTGGTTGCTACAAAACAAATCCTTGGTATGAAAATTACCAGACATAGAAAAAATCACAAATTAATGTTATCTCAGTGTAACTACATACAAAACATGTTGGAAATATTTAAAATGCAAAACCAGATAGTTCACCTTTGTCTAGCCATTTCAAACTAAGTAAGGAGATGTGTCCCAAGACCTAGGATGAGATGGATTATATGTCTAAAGTTCCATATGCACCAAAAATTGAAAGTTTAATGTATGTAATGGTCTACACAAGGCCTGGTATTGCACATGCAATGGGAGTTGTAAGAAAGTATATGAAAAGTCTAGTAAAAAAACATTGGATAGAAGTGAAGTGGATTCTCAAATTTGAGAGGTGCCACAAATTAAGAATTATGCTTTGGTGGTTCAAACATTGCTCTATAGGGATATGTTGATGCAGATATTGTATGTGATAGAGATAATAGGAAGAGCACCATAGGGTATGTGTTTACTATAGGCAGAACAACTGTCAGTTGGGTTTCAAAAATGCAAAGTGTTTTTTCACTTTCAACAACGGAAGCAGAGTATGTTGATCCTACACTAGTAAATAAATTATTTGGTTGCAAAGGTTTATGGATAGATTGGGTAAGAAATAGCAGATGGGAAGATTATACAATGATAGCAAGAGTTCTATTCACCTTGCAAAGAACTTAGAATTTCATTCCAAGACTAAACATATACAACTCAAGTACCATTTCATATGGTTAGTGTTGGAAGATGGACAGTTGAAGTTGGAAGTGATACACACTCACAAGAATCCTGCAGATATATTAACAAAAGTTGTAACTAGGGAGAAACTGAGATTCTACTCAATTTCATTTGGTATTCAAGTATGATGATGAATATGAGAAACAACCAAATCCAAATTGGAAGCATTGTTGAACAAATGAAGCAGTGGTGGAGTTGCTATAATCAGTCCCCATTTAGGGGATCATTGGGTGTGGAGCCTAATTATCTTCATAATTCAGAGGTCTTGTTTTCAACTAGGTGTATACCCTAGGAAGATTATACACCCCTGCACGTGGAGGGGGGGGGAGGGGGTGTGTGAGGTCTAGCGAGATGCCTAGAATGAGGGAATTGTATTGCAGTTGTGTATTATTATTTCTGAGTGGGAAAGGAAGAGAGGATTCTGTGAGAGCGAAGAGGAAATTATAGCAGATTTGTTGTAGGTTGTATCTCTTCATTTTGCTTGATAATATAAAAGGAAGGACTGGTTGTTTCTCCATGGACGTAGCTGAAATTGAGTGAACCACGTATATTTGTGTCCTCTTGTTTGATGTGTTTTCTCTGTTTTTTTTCTGCAATATTTGATGTGTTCCATTGCTCTATAACATATAATTTTCTAAAAACTAGTATCAAAGTTGAAGGTCTATTTGGTTGATAAACTCACAGGAAAAAAGGTTGTTGGTTCGAGTGGGATCAATGGCAAAAGATGGTAGGTTTAGGGTTAAGAAAGTTAATGGCCAAAACTACTAGTTGTGGAAGATGTAGATGGAATATTATCTATATCAGAAAGATATATACCTACCATTAAGCAGGAAATCAAAGAAGTCGACGAGTATGATAGATGAAGAATGGGATCTTCTCCATAGAAAGGAACTGGAAACAATACAGTTGTGTCAAGCAACATCGGTGGTATTCAACATTTCAAAGGAAACCATAATAGAAGGTTTAATGATGGAATTGGCCAAAATATATAGAAAACGCTCAGTCTCAAATAAGGTATTTCTTATGAAGCATCTATTTAATATGAATATGTCAAAGGTGGATTTATTTTTGATCATTTAAATGAATTTAACATGGTTACTAGGAAATTAAGTTATGTAGGGGTAAACTGTTATGATGAAGTTAGAGATCTATTATTTTTATTCTCATTGCTAGAAAGTTGGAATTTCTTAGTTATGGCTATTAGTGATTATGTCTCTGGATCTAGTACTTTAAATTTTGATGATGTTGTTGGTGCCATCCTTAGTGAGGAAATGCAACAGAAAAGCTCTAGTGGAACATCAGGTAATACTTTAACTACATAGAATAGGGGAAGAAAAATGGAAAGAGGAAGGAACCCAGGAAATCATAGTAGGTCAAGGAAAGGCATATCCAAATCCAGATCAGGGATAGTGTGCTAGAAATGCAGGAAGAAATGACACCTGAAGAAATATTGCAAATCTCATAGGGGAAAAGAAGGAGATGGATAGCAAGAAAACAATCATGAAGTGGATGTGATAGGTGATGTGTTGCAAGATGCTTTAATTCTTTCAATAGAAACTATTATTGGTGCAAGGGTCGTAGATTTAGGGGCCTCATTCCATGCCACACCTGATAGGAAACATTTTCATTACTATGTTCAAGGATATATTGGACGTGTTCATCTTGGTGATGATAAACCCTATAAAATCATTGGAATGGGTAAGGTTTTTATAAAAAAAATTGAATGGAACCCAATGGATATTAAAGGAGGTAAGGCATGCTCTAGATATGAATAAAAATCTAATTTCAACAGGGCAGTTGGAAATTGAAGGTTGTGTAAATACAATTATAGATAAAACTTGGAAGGTCACTAAAGGAGCTTTGGTAATAGAAAAAGGAGAAAAGGTTGGTACATTGTGTTTATGAAATGGTTTTTCTAATTTTGTAAATTTTTTAACCTCCATAGGAGTAGATACACCATTTTGACATCATATGCTCAGGCACATGAGTGAGAAAGGGATACAAATTCTTCACTCATGAAATTTTTTGCGAGGTTTGAAGCATGTTGATTTGGATTTATGTGAAAATTGTGTTTATGGAAAACATAGGAGAGTCATATTTCTTAGAGTTGCGAAGGGAAATATGAGTGGAAAATTAGAGCTTGTGCATACAGATGTATGGGGACCTTCTCAGGTATGATATCTCAGTGGTTGGCACTATTATGCTACTTTTATTGATGATGAAACTAGGAAAACTTGGATTTATTATATTCGAAAGAAATCTGACATATTTGATACTTTCAAGAAATGGAAATCTTTGGTTGAGAATGAGAGGGGAAAGAAGTGGAAGTGTCTCATATTAGACAATGGAGGTGAATACTGCAATAAAGAGTTTGATAAGTATTGTTCAAAGCACGGAAATAGAAGAAAGAAGACAGTTCTTTGAACACCATAGGAAAATGGTGTGTCATAAAGGATGAACATGACAACCACGGAGCATGCAAGGTGCATGAAATTGCATGCAGGATTGCTTTTACAATTTTGGGCAAATGTTGTAGATATTGTTGTTTATCTAATAAGCCAAGGGTCTTCAATTTTCGTGGATATGGTATTCTAGAGGAGGCATGGACAAGTGAAAAGGTATACTACTCATTTTAAATACTTTTGGTTGTGAAGCCTTTATCCACATTAATAAATAAAATAGAACAAATCTTGATGCAAAATCAAAGAAATGTACCTTTATTGGTTATGGTGCTAATGATTTTCGTTGTCCCTTATATGATTATGAAAATCACAAAATCATTAAGAGAAGAGATGTCATATTCAATGAAAAGGTCTTGTATAAGGACAAGATGCAGGGAAAGAAACAAGAAACGGAAAACATAGAATACGCAATCCTTGATGAGATCACATAAAAAGGTAAAGCTACCTTAAAATCATAATGATCAACAACCACAACAACAACATGCACCTCAAACACCTCAAGTGGTGTTAGAAGATATACCAGGATAAACAGACCCCCCGAACGATACTCTCCTTCATTATATTATGTATTGTTGACTGGTTCTAGTGAACCAGAATGTTATGAATAAGCAATACAAGTAGAAATGAGGAATAAGTGGGAAATAGCTGTGAAAGAAGAGAATATCTCCTTGGTACATTACCAGACTTGGGACTTAGTCAGGTTTCCTGCAGGTAAAACAACAGTGCAGAATAAATGGGTTTACAAGTTGAAGGAAGATGATGGATGTAAACAGAGGTATAAGTCTAGACCTGTGGTAAAGGGGTTTTCACAAAAGAAAGGTATAGGCTTTGGTAAAAAAATTTCTCTTGTTGTTAAAATGACTTCAATCATAACTATTTTAATTCTAGTGGCAACAGAATATTTGCATCTTAAAAAGTTAGATGTAAAGACAACCTTTCTCCATGGGAATTGGAGGAAGAGATTTATATGCAACACCATATGGGTATGAGGTCAAAGGGCAGGAGAAATTAGTGTGTAGGTTGAAGAAGAGCTTGAATGGCCTAAAACAAGCTCCAAGGTAGTGGCATCTAAAATTTGTTAGGTTTATGTCTGAACAAGGTTATAATAGATGTCACTCTAACCATTGTGTTTATCTCAAAAATAAAAATGATGGGAACTACATTATAATATTATTGTATGTAGATGACATGCTTATTGCAAGATCTAACATGCAAGAAATTAATGTAATCAAAGTAAAATTGGCTAATTCATTTGCAATGAAGAATTTGGGTGCTACAAAACAAATCCTTGGTATGAGAATAACTAGAGACAGAAAAAAATGAAAATTAATGTTGTCTTAGAGTGAGTACATACAAAAGGTGTTGGAAATATTTAACATGGAAAATGAAAAACTAGTTAGTACACCTTTGGCTAGCCATTCAAACTAAGTAAGAAGATGTGTCTAAACGCCCAGGATGAGATGGGTTATATGTCTAAAGTTCCATATGCATCAACAATTGGAAGCTTAATGTATGCAATGGTATGCAAAAGGCCTGATATTGGACATGTAGTGGGAGATGTAAGCAGGTATATGAAAAATCCAAGAAGAGAACATCGTATGGAAGTGAAGTGGATTCTCAGGTATTTGAGAGGTACCACAAATCAAGCATTATGCTTTGGTGGTTCAAACATTAGTCTATATGTGTTGATGCAGATCTGGCAAGTTATAAGATAACAAGAGGAGCATCATAGGGTATGTGTTTACTGTAAGTGGAAAAACTATCAATTGGGTTTCAAAAATGCAAATTTTTGTTGCACTTTCACAAATGGAAGTGGAGTATGTTGCTCCTACGGAAGCTAGCAAAGAAATGATTTGGTTGCAAAGGTTTATGGATGAATTGGCTAAGAAGGAGGAGATTGGTAGGTTATACAGTGATAGCCACAATGCCATTCATCTTACAAAGAACTCAACATTTCATTCCAAGACTAAACATATACAACTCAAGTACCATTTTGTACGATGAGTGTTGGAAGATGGATAGTTGAAGCTGGAAAAGATACACACTAGCCAGAATCCTACAGATATCTTAAGAAAAGTTGTAACTAGTGAGAAACTGAGATTCTTCTAAGTTTCAATTGGTGTTAAAGTATGATGATGAAGGTGAGAAACATATAGGTCCAAAGTGGAAGCATTGTCCAACAAATGAAGCAGGGGTGGAGTTTCTATAATCAGTCTCAAAGTAGGAAATTATTGGGTGTGGAGCCTAATTATCTTCTTGATTCAAAGGTCTCTTTTTCAGCCGAATGTATACCCCAGGAATACTGTACAACCCTCCACGTGGGGGGTTGTGGGGAATACAATCACCTCAAGCTCAAGGGTGTGGGGAATAGTAGGGGTTCAGGAGAAGTTCCCTCAAACCTAAAAAACAGATGAAAAATTTCCTTGTAAAATATTATAATTTTGTAGTCAATCTGAGTCGTTCATTTGGCGAATGATATAAAGGTAGAATTTATGTTAATTTTGGGTATTTTTCCTTAAAAGGGAACCCTCATTTCATATGAGGGAATTTTATTACAGTTGTGTATTATTATTTCTGAGCAAGAAAGAATAGAGGATTGTCTAAGATCAAAGAGGACATTACAACGGAATTGTTGTAGGTTGTATCTCTTCATTTTGCTGGATAATATAAAAGGAAGGACTAGTTGTTTCTCCCTGGACGTAGCCCAAATTGGTTGAACAATATATATATGTGTCTCTATTGTTTTATGTGTTTTATGTGTTTTATGTGTTTGTGTTTCCACAATATTTAATGTCTTCCATTGCTCTATAATATATAATTTTGTTGGAACTTTATCACATATGGGTATTCAGATTATGATTATATCGAGAGGGATGTGAACCAATATAATGGCCATTTTAACAATTTAAAACAATTAAAACTACATAAACATAAATTATACAAGCACCACATGAAAAAACCAAATGTACATGGAAACCCTTTAAGGGAGTAAAACACAAAACTTATTTATATGAATATTCTTGTAGGCACCGACTTATTGTTACATCAATTTACTCGCACCAACCAAAAGGAGACACTAATACCATGATTTATAGGCACCAACCTGAAGGAGACACTGATCCTTTTATTTACAAATGCCAACTTGAAGGAGACACCAATCAAATGATTTAAAAGAATCAACCTAAAGGATGCACCAATCCCCTAATTTATAGGAAGCAACCTAAAGGAGACATTAGTCTCTTTATTTTCTTATGATCTCAAATAATTATGATTCATGTTCTACTTCTTCATAAGTCTGCACACAACACTAACTCTGATCTTCACAAATTTTCACATTTCTCTCTATTATGTCATGTACCTCTTTGCCACTACACTTTATTCATCACTTGATTGATCTGCAACATAGATTAAACCGTTCTCCTTCTCACTTGTTGCAACACTAGTTTTCACTTCAACAGCTAGACTTATTTTGTGCACCTCAGATAACATGTTTTTACTTAACCACAGACTTTCTTCATCTTGATTTCCTGAGAAAGAATTATTTCATACCTCATAATTCATTACATATTTTGACGCTATATTTTGGATAGGTTCCCACACATAAGGTGCACAACTTCTTTAGAATTCATCCTTATACTTCTTCATAATCTCCCCCATAGATTTGAGACTTATTGGTTCTTATGCTTTACGCTAGATATCCTCTATGTCGCCTTTGATATTCTCCATATCACTTATAATACCCACACTTATAGCCTCCATATTTAGTTATTTATAGGAGATGGCTTGATAAAATTTGACACGTCATAGAAATATGATTAAAACTGGCAAGAAGACTTGGAGCACTTTTGGGGCTAATATCATGGGCACCCCCAAAAACATGTGCTAAAACCATAGGCTTAACCAATATTTGTGCCCCAAATCAAAAGCATAAAAAGGGGCTAGATATTTGAATGACCCAAATTTGATGTGCAATATCCATATTACCCATATTTTATTTTATTTTGTGTGTAATTTCTGGATTAATTGGATTATTTTATCAATTATTGCATGTTTAGCTCAAGGAGTTAAACCATTGAGCACCCAAAACCACATGTCATGACCTGTATATAAATAAATTACTTCGATAAATATGGAAATATTTATTTTAATCAAGACACCCTGAAGTTTCCAAAACATCCAGATAATTGGATTACCTTTATGATTTCTAAGCTAAATCCAAATTCTGGGTCATTTGAAGCAGTTACACTATTATATGACTAGATGTTTGGATATCTAGATTTCCAAGCTAAATCCTGAGTCTGAGGAAGCATGCCACATCATTTTCCAAGTCACCTTAAATCCACGTGTCATGATATAATATTACTACATGTCATCTAAAATCTATCTAATTGGCCATGCAAAAAGGCCAAAAGCCAAGTGCCATGTGTCCCCACCTTAGGCCACCACATCATCAATTATTCTAGTTGTCATCCTTGTTATTACCAATTTCCTTGTATCGTTCTTCCACTTGTGTGCCAAATGGGCACCACCTATGCATCTACCATCCATGGAAATATTATGAAATTTGGGTCATTTGAAAAATGTTTCCTTTTTTGTTTAATCGGATAGATAAATACCTAGATATGACATGCCTTCTGAAACAAGTGATATCACAAGGGACTGGATAATCATATATGACATTCCTTCATAAATAATTGATCTCACAATGGATTGGATAACCATTACACCAGCGTAACACTAACTAGGCCTCACTATCACGTCACATCAGCAATATGTTGGGAGGTGAAGGGGTTTATACTTGTTTTTGAAATCTACTAGGGGTCCCATGATATGTTAGGTTGTTGCCACATGTCCTGGAATTTTATCGATTGGGAAACATATTCAATCCCCTTTTAGTTAACCATGGGACACTCCAGGGGGTCTCAAAGTGGAACATAGTCATATGATCTTGGTGTGATGGAGATATGACAAAAAAAAATGATTTCTTTTACAAATTTAAGTTTTTCCCATTTTGTTCCAAATTTGGGAATTTCTTGTTAATTGGTAAGCACATTGAAGGCACAAAAACAATCCATGGTCATTGATCTTGACTGTCTGATGATGCACCCTTCAAAGTTGTGCAATACTTAACAAATTTTGGGTTTTCCTTTATTTCCTCCTTTACACCTTTCTTTCTTGCTTGGTCCTTTGCTACTCAATATTGGGTAGGAATCCACCTAACATCAATGAAAACATAATTTTCATCACGGTCCTTAGCTTTGGAATCAATGGAAACAAACTATTCAACATTCTTCCCCATTTGCATTGATGAAAACAATAGACATAGCCTAGTAATTGATATATTGTTTCTAAGAGCTCCCCCCATATGTTGGCTCTTTGCATCTTTACATAATTAGTTTTATTCTCATTATATCTTCTTACTTATCTCCCTTTGGCATCAATGGAGAAGGACAACATGGATACATGGATACATCTTCCTTGGTCTAATAACTAACCCTATCTGTGATCCCACCTTATGTCTATATGTTATCCCACTTCGATATTAGTGAATAGAAATGGATTTTACTTCTCGCTACAATATCTTCTACTAAGATAACAAAAAATTTACTCCTTATTTCCCGCTTCTCCTTTGACTGCATCTAGGCTTACCCTGTCAAGGCTACATCTATATGTCTTAGCATGCAACATTTCCTCTTCTTCTTATTTATTTTTAAGACTTTTGTTCCTATGATTATGCTTTATTTTGCTTGCATTTGACTGCAACATGATTCCTATCATCAACAACAGGATTCTCACAAAATTCATTAAGTTCATTAGAGGTAAACTCACCTCCTTTTTTTATCTTAAACATTTTATTTTTAGATAAGTCTCATTTTCAGAAAGAGCCTGTAAGGTTTTAAAACTCTCTAAGAAATGTAACCCATGTCATTCTTATGTTATCATAAATGAAAAACATAAAATATCTCTCACCTTTTAAAAAAAGAATATTGGTTGATCTATAAATATCTATATGAATGATTTTCAATGTCTTAGATGTCGAGTATTATTATTTGTTTTGAAGAAAACCCTAGTCTACTTTCCATGTTGACATGGATTATAAATAATATTACCTAGTTTTGGTAATTTTGGCATATTTGTTACTACTTGTGCTCTAATTAATTTTATTAGATTATCAAATTTGATGTGACTAATCCTTCTATACCATAACCAGCTCTCATCCATTTTATCCATTCATCACTTTACTCCTTTTACTCAATCAAGAATATACACATTGCTTGAAGTCATACTTTCCTTTGCTACTAGTTTTCCTATTTGTGCCATTATTATCTCACATCCTTTAGAGTGAAGTGTGAGATCATATCATTGGTCACACATTTGAATGACACTTAGTATGTTTTTTTTTATACCTTTGACATACAAGACATTTTGAGCTTTAGTTTTTCCATTGCCAATACTAATTGTACCTTCTCCAACTATCCTTGTTGATGCATTGTTTCCAAGAATTGCTCTTCCTATATCTCCTTCTTTTAGATTAAGAAATTTACTTTGACCTCTTGTCACATGCCTTGAGCATCCGCTATCAATATACCATTTTATTTTTTGTTTGAGCATATAGTGTAATACCACATTCTTCTTGCTTTTCTCGCTTCTTTTTCATAATTTTGAGTATTGTTCCTCATGCTTGAGCATGCCTTCTTCCATGTGTTTATTTAGAGGCTTTCTTATGTTATTTATATGATATCAAGCTTTGTTCCCATAGTTACAAACTTATAGCATTCAACCTTACCTAACAGAGGATCAAATAGGTTATAATTCTAACTATATTTTCATTTTATCTTCTAGGATTTCTCTTCACATAATAATACTTTAAATTATCATAAGATAGTTTATTTTTATTTTTCATACGATGAAATCTACAATTTATTGCCTTGTGACCAAAATTGTTATAGGAATAGCAATAACCATAGAATATATTTTGGTACCTAAAATAAAAGAACATCCTTGAGTAAATAGATCTTATGATCCTATTTTGGTTGAAGGAAGCTTTGGGTCTCTGCTTGATCAAGTGTGGAACCTGAACAACCGCATATTTCTCATCATCCTGAATCTAGAACAACTATTTTCATGTGACATGGACACCATATGGCTTCAAAAATGTGTTCTATTCACTTTGGAAAACAGGTAATTTTTTGGAAAAAAAGGGGACAGCCTAGTCAACAGTCTGTACTGCTGACTAGGTTGCCTAGTTGGTGCTGACTGTGCAACAAAGGTGGCACAACAATCTCATTAGTGAATGGTTGAGTGCCATGTCACATGTTCTTACATGCATGAGTTGGCAGGAAGCTATTGGTTGAAGGCTATATAGGTGGACCAATGAGAGGGTGACACATGGTAAACCTAGAGGCCACCACATGCCCTCCCAAATTTTGAATAAAATTTTAGGTGGGGAGGTTTGGTTCAATCCCATGACCTCACCCACAAAAACACCAAGCTTTACCACCACGCCCATAGATTGGTTCTTAACTAGCATATCACAGGAAGGTCGGCCTTAAAGAATTGGCCCCATAGCAAGCCAAGGTATAATGCGATAATCACAATCACACATCACAACAGGGAAGTGTTACAGAATTGGCCCCAATAGGATCAGGTTGTGATTGCAATATTACAATCACATATCGCACAATTCAAAGTTCTGTTGTATTTTTTACCCTAGCTCCATCGATTGAAATATATTCCAGATGCGATACAAGTTATACCATAGATTGATAGTTCGTCAGGTCCACCGCTTATCACAATCGCACATCGCCCACGTTGCGTTCACAAACCATATGACCTACCAGTTCCCATCGATCGCGATTAGTGTTGGGGCCGTCGGTGCCGATATTTTATGGCCACTAAGCGGCAAAATTTTCGCCCTATTAGTGCTTTTTGGAGCGAAATTGTAGGATCATGTCGGAAATGGTGCAATTTGTGGAGGGAACATTGGGAAAACTAGGAGAGGTCATAAATTCTTCAGTTTTCCACCAATTTGGATGCAAAAAGAGGATATGTAGCCATTTTTGGACATTCTATACTCATTAGGCAGGTTTTAGAAGAATTTGAGCATTATAAACACATATTTTTACACTTTTGAGCATAATAGAGAGGCCCAAGGCATTAGAGGTTGGACCAACGAGACGTATCCCATGAGTGGTGAAATCCTTTATTATGTTCTTGTTCTAATGTGTTTCTGATGATGTTTTTTACATGTTTATGTTGTTGTTCAGTCTCTTATTTATGTTAAATTTCTCATAAAATTAACATAAAACTCATTATTTCACTTGCAAAAATTCATGAATCCTTCAGCACAATGAAACCATTTTGTTTCTAATATGAGGAGGATCTTAGCACAACAATCTAATATTATAAATCGGATCACTGCTACTCCTTCACTCTATTTCTAAAGTTTCTAATCGGATCATGTTTTGCTAAATTGTAACTTCATTCTTGATGCTTCTTTCATCATTGATAGAATTCTTGATTACAAAAGCTCTTAGGGTCCTCTTTGGATTAATTTTTTGATGTCTTTGTGCTTGAATCCTCCATTGGATTCTCATGATCTCTTTATAACCAACAGTTTTCGTGATTAAAGGAGACATATGGAAGATGAGAATATGATCTAACATTTTTGTTTTGTTTACAATTTTTAAACTTCAGTTCAATTGATCAATTTATTTCTCTAGTTCATTTATTAAGGAAATAACTTTGACTTCTAACTTCTCATGATTTTTTTCCTTTTCTTTTAGTTGACTTGTCAGTATCTCTTTTATTATTTTAGTCTCTTCTAGTTCAATTTTTAGGAGATGGAACAATGCTTCATCATAATCTGCATTCTCATATTTTTGCAGTTCTGCTTTCAATTGTTTCACATTTTCCCTTATATTTCTTATTTCTTCTAAGGAACTTACAAGTTCTCCTTCTAGATCTACTTCCCCTTCAACTTCTTCTTCAAAATCTGTGTTTTCTCTTTGATATTTCTAGTCAGTATTTTGATTATTTATAGCTATGAACATCACTTATCCTCTTTCATGATCAGGCACACGTTCATCACCTTCTTTAGATGAAACATTATCATTTTCAAAATAGATTTTCTTAATTTTTATGTATATCCTTTCCTTTTATGTTTATGATATTTGAATTTATCATTATGTCCCATTTTATCACTTAATTTTTCATACAGACACATATATGCATATTATCCTATTCTACCACACTCAAATCATTTGAATTGAAGCTTACCTTTGACTCTTTTTTTGTTCTTATTTTTATATTTCTTACAAATTGAGCTTTGTCTTCATCTGATTCATAGCTAGAAGCTTCAATGAATTTTTGTTTATTTGTCTTGATTTTTACTTTGAATGCTACCTCCTTTGATTTTGAATTCTCATTTTCCGTTCAAATTTCATATGTAGTAAGGATTCCATGTATAGAATCTATACTTAGATTTTGAAGATCTTTCATTTCTTTAATGGTTGAGATGTTTTGATTAAATATTCAGGGAAGAGATCTTAGTATTTTGTGCATAATCACTGATTCCAAAATTGATTCACCAAGACCTTTTATAGTATTAACAATCTCATCTACATGAAGAAAGAAGGTTGCAACATTTTCATCTTCATCCATCTTCAAACTTTCAAAACTACCCTTTATGAGTTTTGAATATTTTCTCTTTTAATCTTTTCATATCCTTTATAGCTACTCTAACTTTTTTCCCAAAACTCTTTTGTAGATTTGCAGTGTATTAATTTGAAAAAAATTGTATATGTTAGCCCACACAACATGGAATTCTTTGCTTTTACATTATTCAAATAGTTCTTTTTACCATTTGAATTTGATGGAGGAGTTGTTAGAACCTGGTAACCATTCTCAATAGATATCCAAATGCCAATACCTAGAGACTTAATATAGGTATTCATCCTTACCTTCCAAAAGGCATAATTTGTTCCATCAAATAGAGGAGATTTTATTGAGGAAGAACCTATGTAACTAGACATGACTCCTTGTGATCTACCTTCTGGTGGTTAGACTATCTCTGACAAAAATTTGTTTAATTCCAATTCTTGGAATTATTATTATACTTAGAGGGGGGGTGAATTAGTATAATTGCGAGTTTACCAATTTAAAACAATTAAAACTAGAAAAACATCAATTACAGAAGCACCACATGAAAACACCATATGTATGTGGAAACCTTTTAAGGGAGAAAACCACAAAAATGATTTACATGAATATTCTTGTAGGAACCAACCTACTATTATATCAATTTACTAGCACCAACCAAAAGGAGACAACAATCCCATAATTTACAAGCACCAACCTAAAGGAGATACCAATCACTTGATCTACAAGCTACAACCTAAAGGAGACGCCAATCCACTGATTTACAAGAACCAACTTGAAGGAGACACCAATCACCTGATTTTCTTATGATATCAAATAATTTTGAGTCATGTTTTTCTTTGTTCTTCACAATTTTGCACACAGCACTAACTCTAATCTTCAAAAATCTGCACACTTCTCTCTACTTTGTACTTTATAGATTTGCCATTGCACTTTGTTCATCACTAGACTGATCTATTGCATAGATTAAACATTTCCCCTTCTTAGTTGCTGCAACGCTCATTATTTCATCACTCAATCTTATTTTGTGTACCTCATATATAATTTTTTTACTTAACCATAGAATTTATTCATCCTGTGTGATGCTGGTGGAAAACTTGTGCGCTATTTTATGAAACCAACGTTTCGGACTGGCTAGGTGAGTCCATCATCAGGGAAATGATTAGTGTATTTTGAGAAGAGAGTCGTGTAAATAATAGAGCAATAAATAGATGTTTGAAAGAGAATTTCAAAATCTGTATGATTTATCTTGTCGGCTTTATTTTATGATTAATAATTAATTAAATTACTTAATGATAAGTTTCATTATTATAAATATAATGTTTATTTAATTATTTAAATATTAGTTCTTTTCTCTTTATTATTTTAATTAATCATATTTTGATAATTAATTTAATAATAATACTAATAATGATTTTATTAATAAGATATCCAATTTATATGTCTTGCTATTAGAATTGTTGGATATGTATATTATTTTAAGTATTTATTATTTTTTTATTTTAGCTTTAATTACTATATATATTCCTGGTTGTTATTTAATTTCTTAGTTGTACAATCTTAAATTACTTATTGTTTTAATTATTTAATTATGTCTATATTTATAATGTGATTAGTTAATTTAATAATTATATTTGTTTATTAATTTTGCTAAATTGATTATGATTATGTATTAATCAGTATGTTCAAGTGTATAATTTTAAGCATTTATTCATTAGCTTGAATTACTATATATATTCCTAGATGTTATTTAATTGCTTAGTTGTACAATCTTAAAATTACTATAGTTTTTATTTATTTAATTATGTCTATATTGTAATGTGATTTGTTAATATAATAATTAATTATAGTTGTTTATTATTTTTGTTAAATTGATTATGATTTGTATTAATTTGTTTGTTCATTGATCTATTTTTAATATACTAATCTATGAAATTATTATTGTTATTTGTATGTAAGTATTAATATTATTATTAGTCTTATGGTTATTATAATGTTTTGTAATCTTATTGTTTAAGCAATTGTTAATAATGTCATAATAAAGATGTATTAATATTGGCATTTAGAATTAGTATTATTATTTTATTATTTTATTATTTTATTTTAATTTTAATTATTTATTTATTTAATTATTTTTATGATTAATGTTTATTCATTTTCTTTATTAGGGGTTTCCAGGTACTGCTTAACTTGAGACCGTCATCCCTATTCAGGTTATTGGAGGATTTCTCGATTTCAATTGCCTCTTTTACTCTTCTTTTTAAGTAATGGTCTTCCTTGTGGACTAATTTAGCTTGTTCTATGCAGACATGATGTGAGGAGAGACAAGCGTGCTCTGCTAAACCTGATTTTTCCGACCTATTTCTCGTAATATCACTAATGTGCTCTTTTAATCTTGTTCCAAAGGATCTCCCTGTTTCACCTATATAGACTTTTCCGCAGGAACAGGGAATAGAATAAACACCTTTGTGATTTTTTTGGGTCTAACAGGTCTTTAGCAGAATCAAGCATGTTTCTAAGGGTGTTGGGGGGAGTAAAAGCATCCATAATGTTATGTTTGGCAAGAACTTTGCTTATTTTGTCTGTGGTTCCTTTAATATAGGGTAAGGATATTATAGGGTTTTCCAGAAATTTACTTCTTTTTTGTTTATTGGTTATGGAATTTTTAATAGTTTTATTGATAATGTGTTTTTGATAGCCATTGTTTATAAAGACCTCCTGGAGATGGTTAAGTTCTGCCTCTAAATGATCAGGGTCGGAGATTCTAGAGGCTCTGGTGGCTAGGTTTTTGATGACACCAATTTTTTGTTTTGGGTGGTGGTGGGAGCTTGAATGAAGATACCTGTCGGTGTGAGACAACATTATTCATCCTGATCACTTGAGACAACATTATTTCATACCTCACACTTCATTACATAGTTTGGCATTGTGTTTTGGATAGGTTCCCTACACATGCTACACGTCTCCTTCAGAGTTCATCCTTAGACTTCTTCATACTCAACCCCACAAATGTTAGACTTCTCAACTCTTTTGCTTTGTGTTAGATATCCTCTATGTCACCTCTTATGTTCTCCATATCACGTACAATATCTATACTTACAACTTCTAGATTGAGTTATTTATAGGAAATGACTTGATTAAGGCCAAAACATCATAGAAATATGATTCATGTCAACAAGATGATTTGGATCCCTTCTCAAGATAAAATCATGAGTTCCCCCAAAAACATGGGTTGAGACCATAGGCTTAACGAATATTGGTGCCCCAAATCAAAAGCATTAAAAGGGGTCAGATATCTGGATGACCCTGATTTGTTGTGTAATATCTCAATTGCCCAGATTTTATTGCTTTTGTGTGTAATATCTGGATTGCCTAAATTAATTTATTAATCGTTGCTCATTTAGCTTCAAGAGATAAAACACTAAGAACCCAATACCATGTTATAAAAACTCAATACAAAGAAATTTCTATGATAAATCAAAAGTTTGGGTCTTTTAATGAAGATTCCCTTTGAAGTCATCTAGATATTTGGATTACCTTTTACTGTTTCCAAGTTGAATAGAGAGTCTGGCTCATTCGAAGGAGTTATATTGTCACATAATCGGATGTCTGATATTTGGATTTCTAGGTTGAATTTGAATTTTTGGAAATCATTCCACATCATTTCCCAAGTCACCTTACTTCAATGTGTCATGATCTATTATTTCCACATTTCACCCACAAGCTATCCAATTGGTTGTGTAGAAAGGCCAAAAATGAGTGCCACATGTAAGCACCTTAGGCCACCACATCATCAATTTTTTCCAACTGTCATTCATGTCATTGTTTATTCCCTAATGTCATTCTACCATTTGTGTGTTGATTTGGAACCATCTATACACCTACAATCCAGGGAAAAGATCTAGAATTTGAGTCATTTGAAAAATGGTTACTTTGTTGTTTTATTGAAGATTTGGATACCTAGATATGACATTCCTTAAAAAAAAAGTGATCTCGTCGGGCCCTAAATACCTGGATATGACATGCCTTGAGAACCAGGTGATCTTGTGGGGCGGCGAATACTCCTCACATTGGCTTCACTCTAGCTGGGCTCCACTTGTATATAGTAAAAAAAATGATGGAATAACAAGTAGACCAACATCACAGTGAAAGGGAATTTGAAGTGGAGGTTTGGGTATTTGTGAGACTACAACCATATAATAATATGTCCCTCAAGTAAAAAAAGAAGGAACATAGATTAGAACTGAGGTATTATGAACCCTATAAGGTATTGTAAAAGATTGTAGGTGTGGACTACACCTAGTCTTCCATGTTTCTTTCATAAAGAAGGAAACTAGAGACAAGGTTCTAGACCAAACTATTTTACCAGAGATGAATAAATAATAAAACATCATATTATAGCCAAAATAAATCTTATAAATAAGGATTAAGAAGTTGATAAAACAAGAAATTATTGTGTACCTCATCAAATGGAAGAACCTACCAATGGACGAGGCAACATGGGAATATCAGTTGTTCCTGTAGAAACCCCAACAATTAGTAAAGTGTTGAGTTTAACACTTGTTTGAAGGAGAAGAGCATGCTAAGCCCTAAAAAACCCCCATTTTAACCCTAAAACCCCTCATTAAGTCATATATATTGAATTATTACATCTATATCGTTATATTGTTATGATGGCTATCACATTTCATTGTACCCTTCGATTATAATTGTACCTTTGGTCTCCTACACACACACACTAAGTAGACATAGTTTGAGGACCATAAAATATTATCTTATACATTGCATCCATTGTAAAAGGAGGGTACCCCCTCAAAGTGAATTGAAATTATTGGCTTCTTAATATTTTTAAGACATAGTTTGTAACATCCTAGTATCTCAAAGTTTTTGCAAGATAAGTCCACAATACAAGAAATAGAGCCACATATGGAGAAGACTAAGGAAACTTTGACAATTATTAATGAAAATTTCCAAGTAGTGTGAAACATGATGAAGCAACAAGTAGGTCAACATCAAAGTGAAAGACACTCTGGAATATTGGAAAGTGGTGTATGAGTTAGATTTTCCTTCTTCTCATATTCATTTATTTTCGTGTATTTTCCTAGAAAGGGTTTTTGGACAAACTATGCCGGTGCAAACAAAACTTCCATAATTAGATGAAGCGAAATCGATTCTTGAACTTATAAAAAGTTATAGATATACATTATATATATCTTTGGCATCTAAATATTATGAGTATATAACGTAAGTGGAAGAATATGCCTCTATAAGAATTCACATGGAAAATGAGTAATTCATGAAGAAACACCCTCAATTAGAAGCTTTGGGGATTTTTTTTTCTTAAATAGAGGGGTTATGTTAAGGCCCTAATTATGATTTATTATTAGATTATTGTTTATGGTTAGGTTATCTCAGTGGTAGTGTTGATGGTGCTAGACCTGCCAACATTCACGGGATCTCCCTGATGTGAAGTCCCAATTAGACCTCACACCATTTAGTGTAGGGGTCCCATTTGATATAAAGGCACGGTTGCTGAATCCTTAAAGATTTGCCTTGGCTCTAACTATCAGCAAGAGAGAGGGATGCAATGGTGTCTTCAAAAAGAAATAAGGTGTTCCTGGTGAGCGTTCAGTTGGAAATGTGTCAAGGTTATTCTACTGCAGAGAGGAGAGAAAAGTGAGCCTCTAAGTGAGAGGTAATAGTACCACCCAAGAAGGGATACAAATGAACCAAAAGGATCCATCTAACATCCAGTGGAATAGTCCACAGAGGATGTGATGGTCGTTACAACCAACAAATGAAGAAACATTTGTCAAATATCTTGAGGAATATTCCACAAGGATGGGACATCAATAACAACCATTAAATCACATTCTCAATAAGATAAGTACTAAAATAACTAAAATTGGTCAACTAGAGCCACTCCTTTCTCCTCATACAACTAGTTTATCTCTCTAATGCCTTGCAGGAGTGTTGGAGAGGTAAATCCCCTCTACAGATAGAGGCGATCCCTACTAGCCCAACAGGGGTCTAGCAACAATCAAACAATGCTAT
>APFE030606103.1:0-10935 GCA_000404065.3 Pinus taeda
GCTCCATTATTGAACCCTTTTGTTTGAGACTTATCAATTGGCTAAAAAAAGTGTTGCTTTTTGTATCCTCATAATGTGCTGTCAATTCTTCCGTAAAAAATTGCCCAAGTGATAATTTGTTTACGAGAGCAAAGCCATTGATACCATACAAACTGATTTGGTTCCAAATATAAAGTTGCAATACGTACCTTTTGTGTGTTTTGCACATTATTGAGATCGAAAAAATGCTCCATCTGTAATATCCATGTTGCGGGATCCTTTCCATCAAACTTCCTCATATCGATTTTTGGAAATATGATGGGTCTTCGATCCCACATTAGAGTCTATGGAATCATGATTAACATTTCTTTTGTTCTCATCATGAGTTTCCTTTACTACCCTTTCACCCTTAGTGACCCTTTCTTGTAGCAACTTATTCATATTTATCTTCAATTGTTCCATGTCTGTCTTCAAATCTATCTTCAAATCATCCATCTTAGCTTCCACGCCATTCATCTTAGCTTCTACACCTTTCTGCAAACAATCCATCTTAGATTCTGTTCCTTTTTGTCCAAGTGACACTTGTTGCACTTGGTCTCGTAATTTTGATATATCATGTTGCATTGCTTCCTCTTCTTCATGAGTCATGCTATAGCTTTCAGGTCGCCTACTAGGTGTTTCCATTTTCTTTCTTCGGGGCATCAATTGCTGATAATAATGCTTCACTATGCCCTTTGAATTATTTCAAAATAATTTTTCAAACCAAGCTTAAGCAAACATTTAAAAAAATATACACACCTTTTTTCACTTTGTAGGAGCTCGACATTGCCTATGATGTATCTCTATAATTTTGAATAATCCAGTTCTGCAATTGCAACCTGCGGTAACCCTCTCTGTCCTTTTTCCAATGCCACCAGTCTGACCCCAATTGGATTCTCCAATGAAGAGTTATGCCAAATCTCCCCTAGTGACCTGATTATAGACTAATTCAGTAGAGCAAACTTGTACGACGTGCCACGTGTCCCTGTTTTGACCTTTGGCTCTGAAAAATATATACAAAAACTATAGTCTGTCCTCTTTCTGTACCTTCTTACGAAATTTCAATCTGATGCTCAGAGAGAAAGTTATGAAAATTTTCCCCAGGTCACCTGTTTTGAATGTAATTCAGGATTCTGCAAAAGGACCAACTTCCTCAGTTTATATCTCCGAAAATATAGCACGAAAAGCTCTGAAATTCAGACCTGAGATTCCATGCGATGTATTGTCAAATGGGTTTTTTTTTTTTAGGTTCTGAAACTTCACAGAAAAAGGTTATAGCGAAAATTCCACGATGACCTGTTTGGAGCAGCGAAACCCTAGGATCCAAAGCTCTGATACCAAATGTTATGAAACCAGCTCAAGAAAAGACAGAAAAGATAGATAAACGCCTTAGAATTCAGCCTCTTCGAGGGGGAAACCTCCTTTACATTACATAAATGAACAATTCTTGGACAATACAAATGATAAAACCTCGTTTCTATATAACTCAGCCGACCTAACAATAATAATATAAAGCCACAAAAATAACAATAGAGGGATTCTATGGGGCACAGTAATAACAATATGGGGACAATAGGGGCACAACGATATTAATAAGGGGTACAACTACAATAGTAATGGGGTAATCACTAGTATTATAGGGACCCAACACAGGGCTCTAGAGAGTTTTTTCCAAACAAGGCTCTAGGACTAGTAACTCAACCCACAAATGTTGTTGGGCTCCAAAGTGTTTGTCCAACCATGGCTTCGGGACTAGTAACTCAACCCACCAGGGGCTCTAGAGCATTTTTCCAACCAAGGCTCAAGGACTAGTAACTCAAACCAAGTTGTTACAAGTCTCTAGAGCGTTTGTCCAACCAAGGATCCAAGAACGAGTAACTTAACCAAAGCTAAAGGGAACATGAGAACCAACCAGAAAACAAAGAAATAAACCCATAACACAATGGTTATCTAGGAAATGGAAAGGCTAGGAAAATCCACTATCAATCTAGGAAATCCTCCATGCCAATGATAGATCATGACCAATAAACCACATGTATATGCCATGCATGCCAAAACTAGTGAGGAAAAAATACATGCAACTCAGTGCCTGTAAGAAAAACACATTGTAGCGATTGATCCCAATGTCCTCTTGCACTTTATGGCTCTTGCTTTGCCTTCTTGCTCCAAAACTCCAGGTATGCCACACCCTCCAAGAGTGCTCCAAGAAAACTCTGTGTCCAAAAGTATAAGAGAGAGAGAGAATAGAGAGAGAGCTCTAAAATTGAACTGAAAAAAGTCTCTAAACTGATCCCCAAAAGCATTTTTATTAATGAGGCCTCTATTTTCTTCATTTTCGATTATTTTCCTTCATTTTCCTCCTCACATGCAACCTGTGATCTTTCACCTCCCTTTTCCCCTAATTTCCATTATTTTCATAAATAAATGTGCCAAAATGCCATTTTTCCTTTCCAAAGACTTTGTCAGTTTCCTTAGCTATTAATCAATCACAAGTGATACCCATCACTGTGTTTTTGCCTAGCATTCACCTTAGAATAAGTTTCCCATGAACCGTGGTTATTAAATTTTATTACATGGAATCTTCACCAGGGTTGTTACAAAACCCTCCCCCTTGGGGGAACACCATCCTCTATGTTTAACAACACCTATAACACAATCCTACTGTAAGCAAAACCTACTACCTATCGAGCTTTATAAATTCACTCGTTGCAATATTTACAATGATCATCCTGTTGAGAAGCACACCAAGATGGAATCCTTTATTAACTTTTATTACATGGAATCTTCACCAGGGTTGTTACAGAACCCTCCCCCTTGGGGGAACACCATCCTCTATGTTCAACAACACCTATAACCACAATACTACTGTAAGCAAAACCTACTACCTATCGAGCTTTATAAATTCACTCGTTGCAATATTTACAATGATCATCCTGCTGAGAAGCACACCAACATGAAAACATAACAATTCTAACATCATAATGACATGACACCCATACCACTTATTGGAGCTTTATAACATATCTCATGGTGGTATTTACATCCATATACATATGTACATATACCAAACATCATCAAAACATGTATCAAAGCATATATCAAAGACATATAGCAAAACATATGTTCAAGCAACGAATAAGGAAGGATACATAGCCAGCATCTAGTTCGCCATCTCCCATGTACCTTCATCAGACCCAAAGTGCTTCCATTGCATTTTAACCTTCTCGATTGCTCAATTTCAAAGCATGAGCATCTTTCTCTACAAAAGCACTACGGTTCTAGTTGGAATTCTCCTTCTGTCTCCACCTGTAATACAAACTAGACAATCATATGATCATCATCTTTAACATACTTCTTAAGCAATGACAGATGGAAAAAAATCATGGAATTTCACTATCAGAGGCAGTGCAAGTCGATAGGCTATTGGCCCAATCCTCTCAATAACCCTAAAAGGGCCACACAATCGGAGTGCCATCTTAGCACATGATCCAATCCACAAGGAGATCTTCTTTGGTTTGATGCGCAAGTGCTCCTATTCCACACCCTGGAACTCCTTGAACAACCTATTTTAATCTGCATAGCTCTTCTACCTATCATGTGTTACTTTCAAATTCTTCTCAATTACCTGCATCTCCCACTCCATGTCTTCCAACATGTCTGGTCCAATCAACATCCTATTAACTATATCACTCCAACTAATGGGAGTATTGCAACTTCGCCCATACAATGCCTCAAATAGACTCATCTTCAAAGATTTGTAATACCGATTGTTGTAAGCGAACTATACCAGTGGAAAATACCCTTCCCACTTCCATTGTTGATGCATCACATACATCCTCAACATGTCTTGTAATACCCTGTAGATCGTCTTTGTTTGTCCATCTGTCTGTGGGTGATAAGTTGCACTGAAGGCCAACTCTATTCCCAAAAATGCAAACAACTCTTTCCAAAACTTGGAAGTGAACTTTTCATCCCTGTCTGAACTAATCTACTTCAGAATTCCATGCAATCTGACGTTGTCGTTGATGAAGACATGTGCTACCTCACTCGCTGAGAATGTAGACTCCACTGGATTGAAGTGTGCCGCCTTTACCAACCTATCCACCACTACCATGATGGAATCATGTTGTCTTGCTTTCCTTGGCAAACCTGTGATAAAGTCCATGGAAATGACCTCCCATTTCCACTCTAGAATTGCAATCGACTATAGTAGTCTACTTGGATGCTTACACTTTACCTTCACCTATTGATAGTCTAAACACCTAGATACAAATGTTACCACATCTGTCTTCAAAATTGGCCAATAATATAATTTCTTCACCACTGTTAGTGTCTTATGATAAATTGTGTGACCTGAATATGGTTTCTCATGAGAATCCCTCAAGATCACCTTCTTGAGCTCACTACTATCAACCACATATATCCTATCTCTAAACCTAACCAATCCATCTATCGTGTGATGATAAAAAACATCATGTGCACCTACATTTGTACCTATACCACCACCTATACCTTTACCTATACTACCACATATACTCTGCTTCAACCAATGCACATTCTCCATATACCTGACATGTTGCTACCCTGCCTACAAGATGTTATCATGTAAGTCTATCCCATAGCAACTCATAGCTACTAAGTGATTTAACTGTATCCACCTACTAAGAGCATCTCCCACCTTGTTCCCTTTACCTTTCACATACCTGATCTCAAAGTCGAACTCACTGATCATGGCCAACCATTGATCCTACCTGCCATTCAGATTCAGTTGGTCAAATAGATACTGCAAATTGAATAGGTCATGAGGTAGTTGAATAATCATGCCGAAGGTGAAGAGTGAGTTACTCATTTGTATAAATATAGCCTCATGCCTTAGAAAAGGGCTTTTAGCACTTGAGGATTTTTTTAGCACTTTAGGTGGCTATTAGAACTTAGGTGAATCTTAGCACTCTTACCCTTGGTATTTTTGAGATTTAGTTGTAGTGAGGCTAGTAGAATTATGTTGGAGATGGTATGAGAAACCCACCTTCCACTATTGGTTTTTGATGAATTTTTCATACATGTACTTGCAATTGCAACATTATCAATGAGAAGCTCTTCACTTTTGGCAAGATTCTCATGTACTCTCATGATGTTGTGATGGATATATAATACTTCTATTATGTTTGTTTGTTGTCTTTCACATGATTTATATGTTGTACTAATTTGTGGCTCGTTGCACATAGTGTTGTCATTGATATTAGATATCATTTTGGGATTCAACTGCGTTAAGTAAGTCATTCACGTATGACCATTTCCATGAGAGGTAGTCGTAACTGACTAATTTCTCATGATTTTTGAATAGTTCACTTAGCACTCATTGCATCGGGTGATGCTCACAGGGGTGAAGAGGTGGGATTGAAACTAGTGAAATGTGGAGAACGAATCGCATAGCATCAATCATCACTTCCGGGGCTTGCACCCGGTAACCAGGACTTCCCAGGAGGTCACCATCCCAGAACTCCTCTGGCTCAAGCGCGCTTAACTGTGTTTCCCCACAATCAAGTCCACTTAGCTTGCTACCCCATTTGCAAAACCTTAGCAAGTATTGTGCCTCATGAACCATTCAAGTAGAGATCCCTTGACTCTTTTTGAATTTAAGTATGGGGGTTTACGCAGTGCATTATATTAGATATCAGTTTGGGATTCAATTGCGTAAAGTAAGTCATTCACGTATGACCATTTCCATGAGAGGTAGTCGTAACTGACTAATTTCTCATGATTTTTGAATAGTTCACTTAGCACTCATTGCATCGGGTGATGCTCACAGGGGTGAAGAAGTGGGATTGAAACTAGTGAAATGTGGAGAACGAATCACATAGCATCAATCATCACTTCCGGGGCTTGCACCCGGTAACCAGGACTTCCCAGGAGGTCACCCATCCCAGAACTCCTCTGGCTCAAGCGCGCTTAACTGTGGAGTTTTTCCCCACAATCAAGCCCACTTAGCTTGCTACCCCATTTGCAAAACCTTAGCAAGTATTGTGCCTCATGAACCATTCAAGTAGAGATCCTTGGCCTTTCTGGCTCGTTAAAGTAAAAGGAAGCACCATCCCTCCTCTACATTTTAATCTTTTTGGACCTGAGGGATCATCCCACAAAAATATTGAGTGCTTTCTTTCTTTGGCTCGCTAAAGCAATTGAAAAGTCATCCCTTTCATATTATTTTATACTTTTTGGAATTAAGGGATTATGCTACAAAAAAGGACTGTTGGAGTTTCCTTTTCATCCCTTTTCAAACTCTCTAAAGATGAAGAGGATTGAGTTATCCTTATCGTTAAACTCATTAAAATAATAGCGACAAACTTGTCCATCCGAATAAGAGTGAGTTTCATTATCACTAGACTCGCCAAACATACCAATAGGTTTGTTCGAAGTGAAAATTATAGAAGAAGGATATGTTATCCTCCTCAAGCTTGAAAAAAATAAAGAGGTACTGGTCAACAATGACTGGGGAAAAAGGGAAGAAAACTTGAAGAACTTCATTGGTAGCAGGTCACTCTTGAACATGACATTTTCACTCCATCACCATGATTGAATCAGGTTGGGATATTCCATTCACCACTCATATCACCATTGGTCCTCTGCACCATCCATATTTTGGGGTTAACGCTACCAATCCATGTCAGTGTCACCGACATGTTCAAGAGAAGTCATTCAAGAGAATTCACTACCCAGCTAATGCCTCATCCACTACAATACCTTCACTCTATGTTTTTCATGGCCGCCATTTCTAAACCTTGTATCATTAGATCGTTTTCACCTCTAGGAAATCATTTGCTTCATTCGTGTCGTAGATGTTGGATACATTAAGGCCTTCCTACAATGGGTCACTTATTGTCAACATCAACTCATTATCCAAGAAGTTGACTTAGTAATAACCCTTTCAGTACTTTGAATCTTGCATGCCTCAATAGCAAGTTTCTCACTTCCGGTGACAGGTTTACATTAATGGCCTTTGACCAAAAGATTTTACGTGGTGTTAAACATTAGATCATATATTGACATCACGTGAATTATACTATAGTACCTTGAGGGTCATTATCATTATCGGTGATTCCTCTTGCACCTGTTAACAGCTTACATCATTGGCTGGTAATCAAGTGATGTCTTTCCATGTTTGACTTCAGAACATCTTTTCACATGGATCAACTTGTACATCGAGCGAAGATTGAATGAGTTTGAAGACCCCGGATCTAGTTTCATCCATTTTGGCTGCGATATAGTAAGGAATATAAAGACATCAAATGTACATAGAAGCTGCACAGATGATCATCCAAGCTAAAGGATGATGACTCTACATACAAACAATGATGATTATCTGTCCTATGTCCATGAAAACGAATTTATACAGTTGATCATGGGAATGTCAGCCTTAGCTAGACCATGAAAATAATATGATGATGATGTATTGTATTATATTTTATATAGGTCACCTTCCAATTCGAATACCTTGGATCCTCATGATAAAGCATTTCACCCAACATTAGAATATTTACGACCTAATGCTTTAGGGGGTAACTATTATAGACATATTTGGGCACTGCAACCCCAATTATATATATCGATAAACCAAGAGCTCTCTAACCCCTAAAAGTGTTGTTTCATACCCTAAAGAATTGTGGTCAACTGATTACATGATTTCCCAGAAGTTCCACTTCAAAAAGCACTCAGAACTGGCCAAAACTGGACCATACCTACTGCTCCATGGTCAAGGTGTGATGCATATTGGCTGCTACACTAGCAAATTTTGACGCATACTAAAAGAGCCTTTTTTACGATGCAATCACCGAGAATATACAAATTGCATAGATAGTTTTGTATGTGGATTCCTAGAGAATCTTCTAGAAACTTCTCATATGACACTTGCCTCTCTGAATTCGCCCGGGGATGAGTAAGACATCAATGAAATCTCAAAGTGGAACCAAGAACTATTAATGGAATGACACTAATAAAAAACACAGAGCTGACTCACACCTCTGCAAATATCTATAAATGGATTCCTCACCTGAGAGATCTAAAGGAGCTGGAATTTTGTAATTTGTAACAAAGTGTTGTTTGTTTCTCTTTGAGAAGATACATTGTATTGTTGGGTGATCTTGCTTTTCATGAGGTGAACAGGGCTTTGATGCTGGGAGGATGTTGCTAGATTAGACAGTTGGGTTGTAATCCTCTCTTCTACTATTAATAAAGTTCTTTGAGTTTTCCTCCATATAATCATGTATTTGTGAATCTTGTTATTTGTGGATGCAATTATATGGTTAATGTATTTCTGGTTCTACATTTTTTATGATATTATAGATTGAGATGCTTTGATGGTGTTTGGTTTCTTTTCCTCTACAGGTATTCTCTAAAGTGGGACCAGTAGGAAAGGAGTGGCAAGCTCTATCAAGGGAGAGAGGAAACAAGCAAGGAGCCAAGCGGAAGATCTAGGTTGGTCCTCTTTTCTTTTCTCTTATCTATGATACATAAAGGAAATCACAATTTGCTTTGATTATTTGTGTCTAAGATATCTACCCATCTTAGTGGGAATAACAGATCGAAAAGAAACTCATTTTCCAGAAACAAGCGGCAGGTGTATCAGTATTTAAAATTTCACAATAATAATTTTCTTTTCGAAAATGTATACGTGATTTTATAGAAACCAAATAGCTTATGTTCGCGAGTATAATGAAAGAAACCAGTGTATAGATAATAAACTTGTAAAACAACTAATTCATTGTCAGTTGAACTTAAATCCAAGTGTGATGAATTTACTAGATAGTAAACAAATGAAATAAAAACATAATGAATCGACACACATGAGTAACACACATGAACATCAGGATTTTCTCAAGTGGAAACCCAATGTGGGAAAAAAACAATCATTGTTGTCATCTCAATGTTTAATATTCTTATTATTAAAAGTGTTTACAAGTTTTGTACTATTCTACACTCTTTCCAGTATGCACATATCCACCTTCTAAAGGCTACAACCTTTACTAATTTTCTAGCTTCTACTGAAATGGAGCTCCAATCCCCTAGCTTTCATACTAGTTTGATATGATGACTAGTACATACGCGTCAGCCTACAGAAGGGTACCACCTTCACTCATTATCCAAGGACCACATTTCATAAATTTTCAGGCTAGAGCCATCAATAACATTGAAGCTCAAAATAAATTACCACTACAATACAACCATAAAAAATAATTGCATCAAACAATCACTACAACCCATTAACTCTAAAGAAAAACTAAACCAATCAATCTGAATAATCAGATCACAGTCACTAGAACACAGAGCTGAGCCCAAAACATTGCATCAACAACTAGAACCACCTGCAACCTTCAAGATCATATGTTAGAATGTACACGCTACTCCAATGAGGAAAAACTATGTGTATACACTACTTTCTATAACTCAACCTGCGTATACCTCTAAATATACTGAATCATAAAACTTTTGAACCAAAAATTGTACTAACCAAAGACATTATGAATATCTACTCTCATATTATAGTGTTTTAAACAGATAGCAGTAAAAGATCACCCTTCTTACTCAATCAATCAGTCACCCAGACTCAATCTCCTTATACAAGTAGTTTAACTTTAGATCTAATGAAGAAATCAGTTACAAATAGCAGTAAAAAATCAGCACTGATAATATGGATCATCCATTTCTGAACAAAAATACCTTCCTCTGCATATGCTACTTTGAAGTGTCGAATCTGCGTGTATACGTGGATTTACTAAGGAAAACCTGCATATAGATCTACAAATAATTACTTATAACTTCGTAACTTTTCAAGACATCAAATATACCTAGATCATATCATTGAAAGGATAAAACATGTATTAGTACTCATATCTAGCCTATCCATTATCAGATAATAAAATGATAAGTCATTTTAGGTCTCATGATCCTGATCTAACATTGTATCCAAGCGTGCATAAGATGTTTCAAATCTATATCATAAGCATAGCCCTTACAACACAAAATATACTTGAGATTGAAGTAATGAAAAAAAAATCTTGCATATTTAGCCCTTTGATCTCCTCCTCCTTATATACTTAGAGCGTTTGTCAATACCATCAACTAAAACAACACTTGGAACTTATGGTATCCTTAGAAGGGATCAGGTAATCATTATTCCTCTCAATATTGTGGGCTAATACCATGGTATGGACCCTTGGTATTCTTTAAACTTAATTTTCCATCCCATATTGTAATGCCCCACTTAAATCTTATCCTACAAATTTTGTTAATGTTTACATAATCTAAAAATATTGAGAAATATAGGCCTAATATAAAATTCATGATTTCCATTATTTAAATTCTCCACTTACCTTCTCAAATTGAATATTGGGTAGAATTTGGTCTCCTTCCATTATTTCAAAATGTATGTATTCATTTCACATTACCCAATGTACCCTCACATTTATTAAAGAGAAGACATGGTCCTCTCCATGTAATTACATTTCACATTCCCCCATGTACCTTCACATTTATTAAGGAGAAGACATGGTCCTCTCCATGTAATTACATTTCACATTCCTCCATGTACCCTCACATTTATTAAGGAGAAGACATGGTCCTCTCCATGTAATTACATTTCACATTCCCCCATGTACCCTCACATTTTCTTGGTAGAAGACATAGTCCTCTCCAACTCATTATCAATATATATATTCATTTCACATTACCCAATGCACCCTCACATTTATTAAGGAGAATACATGGTCCTCTCCATGTAATTACATTTCACATTCCCCCATGTACGCTCACATTTATTAAGGAGAAGACATGGTCCTCTCCATGTAATTACATTTCACATTCCCCCATGTACCCTCACATTTTCTTGGGAGAAGACATAGTCCTCTCCAACTCATTATCAAT